>JASDQU010381703.1:0-11026 GCA_032191745.1 Picea mariana | reverse complement strand
GGCAACACTGGTTAATTGTGTCAAGAGAAGAAATCCTCTGTAGCCATTGCGTTAACTTCCATTGAAATCACACCTGTGACACAACTCAATTCACTCTAGCTCCGACTATTGAAGAAATCACCAAAAAAAAGAATTTTGTTATAAAAACATATTAATAATAAAAATTAAAAAAACCAGAATCATCAAATACGCTATAAAAATAATTAAAAGGGAGATATTCAAAGAATTTGGGGCAGCGACTTGATCTCGCGGTGAAATCATTGTCAACAAAATCCATACGGAGTGGTGTCCGCCTTTGGGTGATATGTCCAATGAGTGAAAGAATATTGACGAACCATACTACAAACAAATATAAATCTGGCCCCATATGTGAATCCACTAAAACCCGGCAAGATGAATGGAAAACTTCAACAATTTTAATACCCAGAAAAATTATTCACCAAATAATAAATCTGAAATTGCAGTTTAACAGTTACAGCTAGGTTTCTTCACAAAATAAAATCGCACAGCAGGAATAAATACTAGGAACACTGTAGAAGGTAACAGCAATCACATCACATGAGTGACACCAGAATTTTTGGGTAAAATAACCCCTGAAAAAACCCAATGTGGGAAAACCAGTTCTTCAGTTTGTGGATTTTATTATGCAGCAGAAAATATAGAGATCTCTTACAGAGCAGATCGATTTACAATAATGGCTGAGGAAACCCCAGCGAAAATTCTTCCCAGCACATGTACGGCCCTCTCCAAACCAAATAGAACCCAGCAGCACAAAAATCATCCCAACAAACAAGCCTCTGCGCAAATCATACGGCCCAGCTATGTTGTCTCTGTGTCACACATGCGGCTCTCTCAGATCTGTAGCACGGCCTCTGCAAAACACTCAGGAAGCAACTCGATCCACCTGCAAAAACTCTCCTCTGTCTTCTCTGCAATTCACCTCCTGCAAACCCTCAAGCGATTCGCTTCTCTCTCCTGCAAATTGCCCTCTCTCAAGTACATAATATGCCCAGCCACTAAGTCGACTTCCTTTTGTCTCAATGATCAAGCAAAAACCTTATCTCCAAAGAGATCAAGGGCTGAGATCAATGCTCACTCTCTCAATGAGATGGATGGCCAAGATTAAAAGACTGTCACTTAAATTATTTTCACTTTTAATTCTAGGAAAAAGTGCTCATTAAGTCAACATTAAAATATAACACATTTAATGTACTTTTTCTAAGTTAGACTTAGGAAAAAGATTTAACCCATCAACTTGGCTACTTTCATTGTCCCCCTCCATGCTAGGACGCCACCACATGGAAGAAGACCTTCTGAGTTACTTTTCTCAACACTCCCTCTTAACAAGGAAGGGATTCTAAACCAACCCCATTTAATCTCTAAACTTCATGAATTTTTGTCTGCATAGTGCCTTGGTAAATATATCTGCCATCTGATCATCTGTCTGTATGTATTGGAGCCTCATAGTTGTTGATTTTTCTATATGAAATGATATCTGATCGATATTTCATTACAATGTTGAGTGTTCCATATATAGAGAACATATGGTGTCCATCCATGAAAGGATGTGTCTCTTGGATAACAAATAACTATTTATTATTATTACTTATTATATATATATATATATATATATATATATATATTACTTAATAATTAATAATATAATTATTAATTATTAATCTAGAAGAATGTCTTCCGGATGTTGTCCAAACATCAACACTCCCTCTCAACAAGGGAGACATTTTGCATCATGCCAAGTTTGCCTCTAAAATATACAAACTTCGCCCTAGACTCATGACACCTATTTATCAATCCTTGGAGATGTCTCTCTCCCACCTGAATCAAGGGGAAACTCTCCCTGCAGCTCTCCCTCTGAGCCAACTGACTCTCTTTGAGATCAGGCTCACTCAAGGTCTGCATGTAATAGCATCTAGCATCTTAAGTCTTTTATCATTCCTTGTCAAATCACCATGACTAGGAAAAAGACTTCACCAGGGTCGTTCACCACAGGTACACCCTTGTGAGTGAATGTCAGCCTGATGCTAACTGACACGTGGAAAGCACCTCAAGCACCTCGAGTCCATATTATTCCTTGTCATGATCAAGGAAGGACTATGCCTAGGCCCATTTACCACTAGTGCACCTTTATGATAAATGTATCCTATCTCCCTTGGTCTGCAACCCAATCTAGGAGAAGGTTTGCCCGATGCTGAAACATCAACACTCTCTCTTATCTAGGGAGGTATCTTTCCATGATGTCTTCATCTAGTAGTCCATTGACTACTCTATAATCAACTAGTAGCACACAGCTACTGTCTAGTGACATACATTCACTGTCAGTGGTACACAACCACTGTAGTAGCACACAGCTATTATCCAAAAACACACAATCTCCGCCAGTGGTACACAACCACCATAGTAGCAACAGGTTTGTCACACATGGCACTCCCAGGTGGACTTCTAGAGGCTAGTCCCTCTAGGAACACTAGGGTCAACTCCCCATAGTGTATGACGTCAAGGTCAACTCCCTTGACATGTCCTCATGTGCTCTCCACAAGGGACGTTGGGCTATAAAAGCCCAAACCCACTTATCCCTTCTCAGATAAGTGTCCTCACAAATCAACTCAACTTAGTCACAGAGGAGTACGATCTGGAGAATGTTTCTCACACATGGCACTCCCATATGGACTTCTAGAGGCTAGTCCCTCTAGAAACACTAGGGTCAACTCCCCATAGTGTGTGACATCAAGGTTAACTCCTTAGACATGTCCTCATGTGCTCTCCACAAGGGTCGTTGGGTTATAAGCCCAAACCCACTTATCCCTTCTCGGATAAGTGTCCTCACAGATCAACTCAACTCAGTCACAGAGGAGTACGATTTGGAGAAT
Organism: Picea mariana; assembly: GCA_032191745.1. Classification (NCBI taxonomy): domain Eukaryota; kingdom Viridiplantae; phylum Streptophyta; class Pinopsida; order Pinales; family Pinaceae; genus Picea; species Picea mariana. The sequence goes on along the minus strand of JASDQU010381703.1, from coordinate 8,138 downwards.
GTATCAAGAAGCTGCAAACATCAACACTCCCTCTCAGTGAGGGAGGCATTCTCTGCCACGCCAAGTCTGTCACGGAAGTACTAGAACTTCGTCCTGGTTTGGTAAGAACATCAGCATCCTGCTTATCTATAGGAAGGTACTACACCAATACTGCCTTCCTTTGCACCATGTCTCAGATGTAATGGTACTTGATCTCAATGTGTTTCAATTTGTCATAAAACATTGGATTCTATGAGAGCTTTACACAACTTTGGTTATCATAATGAATAACGGTCGAATCTAGCACATGTCCAAATAAATCTGCAAGGAGCTTGCGAAGCCACACTGCTTCGTGGACTGCCACACTCAATGCAATGTACTCTACTTTTGCGGTGCTCAAAGCCACAAAAGTTTGTTTCCTACTACACCAGGAAACCATGGCATATCCCAAAGTGAAGCAACACTCGGAGGTGCTCTTCATGTCCACTCCACTCCCTGCCCAATCAGAGTCAGTATATCCCTGCAATCTCATGTCAATACTGGAAATATATCTCAGACCATGTCCAACTGTGCCTCGCTAGTATCTCAACACATGCTTCGCAACAATCCAGTGTGTCTATCTCGATTGACTCATAAACTGGCTAAGTGCACTAACTCCATAGCAAATATCTGGTCTGGTGTTAACCAGATACATCAATGAACCAATCAAATGTTTAAACAGGGTCAGAACAATCTCGTTGAAATCGAAAGAAGACACACTTAGTTTCTTCAGATTCGCCACCATTGGTGTAGCCATGGGCTTACAGTTCAGCATCCCAAACTTTTTCAATATCTCAACCGTGTAATTCCCCGGACTCAAGAAGATCTCATCAATTCTCTGCCACACCTCTAGTCCCAAGAAGTAGTGCAGCATACCAAGGTCCTTCATCAATTCTCGTTTTGTGCTTCTCGATGCTCCCGTTAGCTGTGTGTTTGATCTTATAGATCCACATGGAAGTCACTACAAACTTTCCCTCGGGTTTGAGGAACAATATCCCACACATCATTCTTCATTATGGATTGATACCCCTCCATCATGACATCTCTCCATACTGGATGACTAGTTGCCTCCTCATAATAGGAAGGCTCAAAATCAATGATCGTGGCTCATAGCTACGACATAGCATGAATATCTCTGAGGTTTCTTGCTCTCTCAAAAGGTACTATGAGAAGATGCATGTCCTTCTGCCTCCTGCAGAGTGTGACAAGCTCATGCAAGTCTCTTCCGACCTACTGCAATATCCAATATTCAAGGTTATCCTCATCCTATTCCTGACAAAGCTATTGAGAAATTCCCTGCTTTTCGGGGAAACAATGTTGTTAGTGCCAAAACTCATGTCCTGAACTTCAACTTGTGCGTCTTGAAGTGGTGTAATGGTCACAATTATGAAGATGTCAAGATGAAGCTTTTTGTGTTTTATCTGAAGGGGGATGCATCAGAATGGTCCATGGAACAAGATGCTGACAAATTTAGCACCTTAGTAGAAATCCAAAATGCCTTCATGGAAAGATGGGGTGATAAGAAGGAAGACCGCCATTTATTGGTTGACCTTAACTCTAGTCAAAAGAAGGAAAATGAAACAATGGAGGAATTCAATAAAAGATTTAATGACTTGGTTAAAAGCCTCCCTCAAACTATTAAGCCTCGTGATGCCTCAATATTAATTCATTATATGGAAGCCTTTGAGGGTGAAATCAGATATCAATTGAGGGATAAAGAGCCAACAACTCTAAAGGATGCACAAAAGTGTGCTATCAAAATAGATAAGAATATGCAAGATGCTAGGAAGTTAAATTTGCTAGGTTTTTCAAGGGGAACTTCTTACAAACCAAATGAGAAGAAGAAGAAAGTGGAAAATCAAGAGTCTTCTAATGAGGGCATAAAGGAGCTCACTCAATTAATTAAGCAAATGGAGATTAACCATGCTAATCAAATGACAGTTGTGCAAAATAGGTTGATAGTCATGGAGAGGGCTCAATCTAGTAGACCTCGTCATAAGCCAAATGATAAATGGCCAAAGAGATCTCCACCTCAAGAGAAAAGGACACCAAATCCTTTTGAGTCTACTAACTTGGTTGATCATCAAGTTATCCCATATTGTAGGCCTTGTGGGGAATTTCATGAAGAATTAACTTGCCAAGTTTTCCTTGAAATTTGTGATGAAGAAGATTACCCTAGGTCAGAAAATGAACAAGTTAACATGTGTGGTCGAAAATACAATGTTGGCATGAATGAATGGATGGAATTAACAGAGCATGGTAGGAATGTAAATTGCATGAATGATGTGGTGGAAAAAGCAACAGAAAAATTTGGTCCTAAGCCTACTCCCAAGCAAGTATTAGAAATGGCTAGATATAGAGGCTTTACTTACCAAAGAAATGGAGCCAGAAATCAAGATAAGCCTCAAGCAAGTGTTCCTAAGGTACCTCCTCCCCCTCCTAAATCAATTGTTCCTACAAATTCAGAATTAAATATTGACTTAGGGGGATGGTTGAATAATGCAAAGATGTTGGTTCCTGTAGCAGAAATTATGAAGATTCCATCTCAAAAGGGGAAACTACTCAAAGCTATAGAAGATCCTCCTCAAAACACTATTGACAGGCCACCAGTTGTAGCTTACCAGGATGCACCTGTGATTTTGCAAAATTGGGATAGGGGAAACGAAAAGAATCAACCATTTTTCCTTTCTCTACTTGTGAACAACCATCTCCTTCACAATTGCATGCTTGATTCTGGAGCAAGTTCAAATGTTATGACTAAAAAAGTAATGGAACAATTGAATTTAAGAATCTCAAGGCCTTACCATAACATTTGTGCCATGGATAGTAAAATGATTAAGGTGCATGGTTTGATTAAAATCTTACAAGTACACTTGGCTGCCTTCCCAGACATCCAAATAGAAATGGACATAGTAGTGATTGATGTGCCAGATGCTTGGGGTATGTTACTTTCAAGAAAAACAGTTGCAGATTTGGGGGATAATATACAAATGGATTTAACTTATGCCGCCATTCCCACTCCAGATAGGGCCATGTTTAAACTGAACAAAGAATTGGAAAGAAGATATCATGTAGAAGACCCAAGGAATCCTAGAAATGAATTGAAGTATAAAGAAGATGGCTTTGGAAATTACGCCATCTTGTCTAACTCTTTAGGACCCATAGAAGAAGAAGCTAAAGAGGAAAGAGTTAACGAGGTATGGTACATGCATTTTGATGGTGCATTTTCTAGATCCGGGAAAGGTGTTGGCATAGTTATTGAGTCTCCATCTGGTCAGGAATTTAAGTTTGCATATAGTTTGGAATTTGATGCTACCAATAATGTGGTTGAATATGAGGCTTTGTTGCTTGGTCTAGAACTTTGCAAGGATATGGGTGTCAAATGTTTGACATAAAGGGGGATTCAAATCTAGTCATCCAGCAACTTAAGAATAAATTTGCATGCAAATCTGAAAGGCTAAGAAAGTATAGGGATGCAATATGGGACACCATGGAAAGTTTTGATGCCTTAAACTTTATTGCTATTCCTAGAGATCGTAACTTTAAAGCAGATGAGATGGCTGTGGCTGCTTCTACTCTTCAACTCTCCCAAGATTTAATTAAAGGAAACATTACGGTAGAAATCATATTTAGGCTTTCAGTTCCAGATAATGTGGATCATTGGCAAATATTTGATGATGATAAGCAAGTCATTAAGTTTTTAAATCACATGCAAGAATTTTCTGAATTCCACATTAGTGAAAAAGAAGAGGGATGCAATTATACAGAAAGTGATCATAAAATTAACCCAGTCCCTAGAGACCTTGTTTCACAAGAACAACCATTTGACAGGCAAGATGGTCACAAATGAAAGGAGGAAACAGGTATGAAACCAGGTGATCATTTTGAAGTCAACATTGGAACTGATGAAGAGCCTAGAATGGTGAAGGTTGGGAAAAGCACATCTAAAGAGGAAAGGAAAGAAATAATCAAATTACTAAAAGATTATAGGGATGTTTTGGCTTTCACCTATGATGAGCTTAAGGTCTATAGGGAGGATGTAATACAGCATGTCATTCCTTTAAGGAGGAAACTAAGCCCTTTAGACAAAAGTTGAGATAAATCAACCCCAAATTAGCTCCTTTGGTCCAAAAAGAGTTGCAGAAAATGGTAGCAACCGGAATAATAGCCCAAACAAGACATTCTTCTTGATGTTCAAATTTGGTTGTGACTAGAAAAAAGAATGGTCAAATCAGGCTATGTGTAGAATTCAGAAATTTGAACATTGTATGTACAAAGGATAACTATCCCCTCCCCAAGATGGAAACATTATTACAAAGGGTAACAGGTTCTGGAATGATTTCAATGCTTGATGGGTTTTCAAGTTATAATCAAATCAAGGTCAAAGAAGAGGATAGGCATAAAACTACATTCACTACTCCATAGGGTACCTTTGAATATCTAAGAATGTCTTTTGGCTTGTCTAACGCTGGAGCTACTTTTCAAAGAGCTATGGATTATGCCTTTAGAGGATTGATTGGAAAGATTAATGAAATCTATCAAGATGACTGAACAGTGTTTTCAAAGGATGGGAAGAGTCACATTAGTCATTTAAAACAGCTTTTTGAAAGATGTAGGGAGTTTAGAATTTCTTTAAATCCGGCTAAGTCAGTTTTTGGGGTAACAGAAGGGAAACTTTTGAGCCACATAATTTCCAAAGATGGGGTCAAGATAGACCCAGAAAGGGTTGAAGCAATTGAAAAGATCTCTTTGCCTATATCAAAGAAAGTTCTCCAATCCTTCCTAGGCCAAACAAATTTTGTTCACAGATTCATTCTTAATTATGCAGAGATAGTTAAGCCAATCTATAAATTGCTTAAGAAAGATGTTAAAATTGAATGGAATGATCAAAGCAAGAAAGCCTTCAAAGAAATCAAAGCTTCCATATCTGAAGCTCCCATCCTCATAAGTATGGATTATTCCAAGGACTTTCAGATTTTCTCCTTTGCCTCTGAAGACACCATTGTTGGTGTTTTGCTTCAGAAAAATTACCAAGGCCAAGAGTAGCCCATTGCTTACATGAGTAGGGCTGTGCAAAATGCAGAATTAAAATACCCCATGGTTGAAAAATAGACATATGCTTTGGTAAAATCTCTAAAACATTTCAGAGTCTTCATTGGATACTCCAAAGTAATTGGGTATGTTCCTAATTCAGCAGTTAAGAATGTATTATCTCAGTCAAAAGGATTAGGTACAAGGGAAAGATGGATTGCTAAAATTCAAGAATATGACTTAGAGATCAAGCCTACAACATTAATCAAGGGGCAATGTCTAGATAAAATGTTGACTGAAGGGAACAAAAAGGCTTTGGGTATGATTTGTCAAAATGATGATCCAGAATATTCCCCAAACATATTAAGGCTTGAACAGGTCAAATGGCATGCAGATTTAATTTTATGTCTTAAAAACCTCACATGCCCATCCCATCTTGTGGGTCATAAGAAAAGAGCCTTAAGGTTAAAATCATCCAAGTATGTCATCACTAAAGATGGGCTAGGATGGAGAAATCCGAATGGAATAATCCTTAGATGTGTTGATGAAATTGAAGCCAAGAAACTAGTGGATGAATTTCATGCACGATTTTGTGGTGGCCACTATGTAGTTAAAACAACAACTCATAAAATCCTTAGAGCGGGTTATTATTGGCCCACTATTTTCTCAGATGTCCATCAGCTTGTAAGAAAATGTGAGCCTTGTCATCTTTTCACTGTGTTGTCGCCTTATACACACTTGGGAGACGTGGAAGAAATCTTCAATCCACTCGGTGTCTCCTTGGGGGCAAGTGAGAGTTAAGGTGTTGTCACCTAATCCTCAACTCCTCCGTCTAGGCCAACTCCTAGCGAAGCCAAGGGGGGTAGTCCCTAACAAATATACTAAGGCTTTTAAAATAAGCTAAGTACAGAAATGAAATCTAGGAGTTTTATTATTCTTTTAAACCATCAACCATAAACTGATAAAACATGAAGTAAACATTCACCACGATATATAATCAAATAAGCATATACTTGCATCAAAAGGATACGGAGAAACAATTGTTAGATGCAAGTTTCATTCAAATTAAATAGATAACCAAACTTGAAATGAAGCCTGTGGCTTTGTTGAGTGTGAAAAATTCAGACCAGTGCCTTAAAGTGAATCGTGGGCAATGTAGTTCGCATGTTTTATTAGGATAAATTGATGTTCAGTTAATGAAATGGTTTGGGCCTCCTTGGAGGTTAACTCTTTGTTTGAAAACTTGCGGAGAGCTTTACCGAAACCCAAATGGTCTCACCAGTAAAACTCACTCAAAGTGTTGGATGTCCAAAACGGGTGGGAAGCCAAGTCCCGAGAGGGCCCGCCTTACTTCGCAGGTCACTTCAAGGCGTTTTCCCACACATTAAGTTAACTTCTTTGGGGGTTATCCTAATTAAACTATCAACCACTGACCAACACAGCGTGTATGAACTTACTTCCAACAGATCGAGACTAGCTCGCAACTGGAAGGGTCAGGAACCGCACTGTGAGCTGAGGGGAATTTGTTTATTTTATAACAAACAAAATAAATGTGAGACTAATTACTAGATCCACACTGACCAGGCCTCTTGCGAGGTCGCTGAGGGGATGGTTTATTTGCCAAATTGAAATTGCGGAAAATAAAGCTAATCTAGCAATTAGTGTTCTACTTTGCAAAAGGGAAAAATTAATCTAAACTAATTGAATTTCCAGCGAGCCGCCAAAGATTGAACATTTTCATGTTCAAAATTCAGAGTTCAGAAGTTCAGCCGGTCATTAAGACCAACTTTTTTCTCTTTACATTTCCATGAAAAATTGTAATAAGAGATGTTGCATGATGAACTTGTAAGAGGTCTTAGCCACCTTAAGTCCTAAGCGTGAGTTATACTCTGGAGTGTTTTTTCACTTACTAATTATATTTTGCCGTTTTCAGGCGATTTATAATTTATGAGTTTTTTCACTCAATCCCTCCAGAGCTGGAGTATATGCCCATGGTTAGGCTTTAGCATGGATCTAAGCCTAGTGTCTAATGTATATTACCATGCTAAACATCCTCCTAAAGTCTTATGGAAATGTATTAAGTCCCCCCTAGGATTTTTTAATTTTTCAGTTAATTAAAAAATTGCTAGAATTCGGCAATTTTTAATTAAAAAATAAAGATGTTTTAAAAAAGTGATACTAGGGGACTAAATAGACCATGGGGATGCTCATTTTTGGACCTAGAGCACCCATATTACCTAAGTACCCACTTGTTTGAGTAAAATTAGTGATCTTAATCACTTAAAATTAATTTCACTCTCAAAAACCCAAAAAAGTCTAATAAAATCAATAAAAATCAGCAAGGGCAAAAATAAAGGAACATGTGGGGGCATGTTAAAGGCAAGTTAAAGGCCCAAAAGTCAAGGTGATGGTCAAAGGGGACAAATCCAATGTGATTGATGATTGATTGATTATGTGATATTTAGATTTGAGCACATGTGTATTGGGAAGTGTGCCCCTCTTGGAGAGGTGGCGCATCCTTGAGATGGCAGCCCGCATCCTTGAGAGGCGGCACGCCCTTATGCTCCAAATCTTTTGATTGACATATGGATTGGATATGGGAGAGGTGGCAGCCCACACTTGGCAGCCCACTCTTGACAATTGGTGCGCCCTCCTCCTCCACATGGTGCGCCCTCCTCATTGGGATCTTCACCCAAAATGCTATTTATACAAGCATTCTCTCCTATTGTTGGTTAGCTTGGAACTTGAGAAGAATAGATTGTTGTAACTCTATCATTGTAATATCTTTCTTATGCTAATGGAATAAAGACTTTGGAGGTCAAGATCTATAGTGGTGTGGCTCTTGTCTTGGTGAATGTGGTTCATATGAGGTGATTTTGTTTCATGCATTGCTTTATATCTTGTTAGTATTGGTCAATCTATAGGAATATTGTTATTCAAATTGGATAGAGTTGGTAATATCTTGTATTTCAATTCTATTGGGCATTTACATCTAAGATTTGATATGCATGTGAAGTTTATGTTAAAACTAATGTGCCATCTTGAGTCTTTTGTGTAGGTAACACCTTTACTTAACAAGTTCATTGCAA
>JASDQU010381696.1:0-11165 GCA_032191745.1 Picea mariana | reverse complement strand
TTACTCCCGAATCCTCAAAGGATTCTTTGACTTCTGCACTCCTTGCAGATTCCTTGCACGCAACGTGCTATCTCCTCTAAGCTTCTCCAAGTACTCAGACCCCTAAGGGATTTTATCCTTCTTCTCCTACAGATGGACAATATTTGGATGCCCTCCTAGCTATCCTCTACCTCAAGCAACTTCTTGATGAGCCTTCAGGGTGTTCAGTAACCCTGCGAAGATCCCTCAATGGATTCTTCCTCAACTTACAGAACTGAAAGAGTTCTCTTCTTCCTATGCCTGTCTGCACACTGTCTCAATGTCCACCTAGCAGAGTATCTTCTCACAGAACGTTCAACAGTTCTGTCTTCTCCTGTTGCACCTATGCACCTGCTCAATCCCCACTTGGCACATCTCTTCAGAATCCTCAATGATTCTGATTCTCTTCAAACTCATAGCAGAGTTCCCCCTCTATGCACTCCTTGCATTGACTCAATGCCCTCCTAGCAGAGTTTCACAGAACTCCTCAGAGCTTTTGTTTGCAACTGTGTATCTCTTACATAGCCTTGCCTCCAAGGTGTTCAACAACCTTGAGGTCTTCCTCCGGAGCTATTGACTTTAGTTTCTATGCCTCAGCACGTCTTTGTCTGAACCTGCAGTATTCAAAAGTGCTTCAGTGCACTGGTATTCAGAGACCGCAGTACTCTGTCACACCCTCCTGGCATGAAACCTCAAAGACCTTCACCAGAAATCAAACATACTCCTACAAATGCAAACCTACAGCATACATCTACAACATATATTCATATCATATGAAGAACACTCACAGACATTCATTAAACACATAGTCATGCAGGAAAAACTGCTATTTGTATTAAATATGGCAAATGCCTGTATTTACATGGTGTTCTTGAGCACGACCTGTAACAAGGTCTCGGCTCCCTCTCTTATGCTCTCTACTCGCAGATTCTAACTCAACTCCTCACTCACCACCATCAAAATGAGATCAAAATTGATCTTTTACATGAGGGGGCTCTTCGAGCTCTTCCCTCCAAACTCACCTACCCTATTCAATAACATTGAATGGCTGTCTAGTCCAGCATCGGATCTAGATCTCAACCTTACAAAACATTTAAATGCCTACCTACTCTATGCCTGCACAAAGGCACGACTTCATGGCTCAATAGCCTAAAACATTTAATTTACATTCAAATTAAAAATTGAAAATGAGGGCTACACCTCTCTTCAGCTTTGAATGTGTGCATTTGACGTGGCTGGCTGGCTGACGTGGAGAGATGCTCCTGCATCATTTATTAATAAAATGTTACACTAGCTGCTAAGGGGAAATGGAAAGAGATGGGGGATGAATTAATCCACAAGAGAGGGGAAGTGTCTAGAATAATGACCAAGAGGGGCCCAAGGGGGAAATTACCCATGATATTAATTCAACCGATTTCTTCCTAAATTTGCCATTGGTATATGAACCTTCCAATTTTTGATTGAGTGTTCCCAAATCCAAATATCATTGAATACATGTAAGAGGGTGGGTGTTGTTGGACATATTGTCATTGATGTCAACAACCGATGATGCACATGAAGATCATAAGGGAAAGCACATTGTAAAAATGTGATCATGATCGAAATCCCCAAGAGACAAGTCATGACTGTTTGATACGCAAGCACTAGATCAAGGGCAGGGATTGATTGCAGAGAGCGAAGGGAGAATTAAACAATGCATTAATTCCAATCCCGCAATTAGTCTAGACCGTCAGATTACAAGATGAGGACCATTGGAGGACTAGTCAATGATCAGATCAAGTTGTGACCATTGGATACGCAAGTGCCAGATCAAGGGAAGAGATTGATTGTGATGCGCGAAGGGAGAATTAAACTACACATTATTTCCAATCCTGCAATTAGTCTAGACCGTCAGATCTAATCAATTCAAAGATCGACGACTGTGGTTGATCCACCAACAATATCACAAATTCAATTGCGGAGTTTAGGCGATGGGATAAACCATGCGCAAGTTACGGTTCCACAATCCACACCCACCATCGATGGTCACCTTCCAATAGATCTATGGTTGGCATCAGTTCCACTACCAAACGATTAGTTTCCATTGCAGAACTCGATGATAGTTTTAAACATCATGCTAGTTGAGGATCCCGCAATCATCCTTGATCGTTGATATGCTTCGAGAGAATTACCGACTGTCAAATCAAGGAAAGTAGAAGGATAGGATAAGAAAAGATGAAGGCCAGAGCCCCAAAGTCCTGAAGTGAATGAGGACCATCAGATCTAGACATTACATGATGGTTGTTGGATCATAATAGTGGTCAACTTCAATGATGACCACTTCAGAAAAAAAGGATTCAGAACATATGAGTTCACTCGAAGGCCGAAGTTTCGAAGTCACTCTCAGCCGTTGATCTGAGATACATTTTGGGAGTTAGGACAACCATTGGATCCGGGAGAAGAACATGTGCCACACGAGGAGATTCATGTTAGCAAGACTACATCAACAAGGACACGTGGCGCAATCATATGATGACAAGTGTCAAAGTGAAGTTTGCATTTCAGGTATGCATAAGTCAAGAATCTAAGTGACATGTGGAAACAACTCAGTCAGTGCCACGTCAACAAATGATGTCAGCAAGTTATGTCACTCCGAGATGTTGTGCTTCAGGAGTTTCACCACTAGAAAATACCCGAAGTCCCAAAGTTTCGAAATGAACAAGAACCATTCATCGTGCAAATAAAATCCAATCATCCAATCTACTTCAACGAAATGAACTCCGAAAGATTGAAGGACTATGAAGAAGAAATCACCCAAAGCGTTGAAGGCTAAAGTCAACGCTAACCGTTGATCTACTTTGGGAGCATTCTCAACCGATGATCAAGCGTAGTGGAAGGATAACGTAAGTGGAGGTTTTAACCGATAGCAAGCGGTCACCACCGCTTTATGACTTATTCGATAGGTAAGCACTCCGGAGGAATTTCTACTCCAGAATTTAGGAGCCACGAATAGCCGAAGTTCCAAAGTAAATGAGAACCATCAATCTCATCGTGAAATTAAAACATGATCGTTGATTTTGATAAGTGATCAAGCACTCGCTTGGCTTAGCACCTGGTCACCACCTATAGTTGTATGGAATAAAGAAACAAAGGGAAAAATAAGAGTCAACGCTTAAATTAATAAGCCCGTGGTCCCACACATATGGTCATATGTAAATGGTTTGAAGGAATCACCTCTACAAAATTTGATTTATGCAATATTTATAGAGACATGAAATTAATTTAAATGAAATCAATCCATACCTGTGATCGATTAATGAAAAGCATTTTCATTAAATTGAAAAGGCTTCTCGATAATATTTGAATAAAGAAAAACAAACGAGATTATTGTTAATGAAGAGGTGAGATTGTCCAAACAAAGGGACACAATGTTTCATAGCTCACACCAGTTGGAAGAGTATATAAACGAGAAAGAGTGGTGAGAAGAAAGTGTCTCTGCAATCCAGATAAGAATATCAAAATAGAAGAAGAGTCCAAGAAGAAGAACTATTGGTTCTTATGCAGTGAGGGTGGAAGGGAGGAGCATGGAAGGATTCATATCCTTACTAAGAAAATTGTAAAATATAAGGGAGTTGGAGCTTCCTACGGTTGGTGCCCTAAATAAAAGGGAGTTGGTTATTCCTAGGGTTGGTTCCCTAAAGACGAGGGAGTTGGTGCTTCCTAGGGTTGGTGCCCTGAAGAAGGGGATCTGTGTCTCCTAGAGTTGGTGCTCTAAAAAGGATTAGTTTCCTTCACTATTCGTTATAAAACCTTGTAATTGATGTTGAATAGATTTATATAATTGATTCTGCATACAATTCATTGTTGATTTATTGTGGTGATCAATAAAATATAAAAATTAATTGTTAATTGTTAAGAAGGGGTAATACTGACTCACCCCCCCCTCTCAGTATTCCAACAATTGGTATCAGAGCGGGTGCCTTCAACACAGTCTAACAATTGGAAGGTAGATCCCAAAGATGGATCAACAAGAGGGAATGTCTAACAACAAAACACCATTGTTTAATGGAGGAGGCTATGCTCTATGGAAAATAAGAATGAAAAACTTCCTGTTGGCTCTTGGTTTTGATATCTGGCAATCTGTTGTAGATAGTTACACTGCACCAACTACTCCACCCAAAGACGTTGCAAGAAAGAAAATATGTAATGAAAACTCAAGAGCATTTAATGAAATTCTAGGAGGGTTGACTGATTCTATATGTGTGAAGGTTATGCATTGTAAATAATATAAATAAATATGGGACAAGTTGGAGGTTGTATATGAAGGAGACGACAAAGTCAAGGAAGACAAACTATAGACCTATAGAACTCAGTTTGAAAATCTGAAAATGAAAGAAGAAGAAAATATTGCTGAGTACTTTCATAGGGTAGATGAAGTGGTTAACTCAATCAAAGTAGCAGGAGAAGAAATTACATATATACCTATTGTGCAAAAAATACTAAGGTCATTACCTATGAGATATTATGCAAATATTTCTACAATTGAAGATAGATCTGATCTAAGCACACTCACAGTTGATCAACTTCATGGAATTTTTACAGCATATGAAATGAGAATAGGGAATGATAAATCAAAAAAAGATGAAACAACCTTGAAAGCATCTAAGACAAAGATGAGGCAGGAGCAAAAGAACAATGATAAGTTATCAGATATATCAAATGTAGAAGAGGCCAACTTTATAAAGAAACTCCAGAAAGGATTTGGAAAATATAAAGGAAAATTACCTTTCAAATGTTTCAACTGTGGAAGAATTGGAAACTTTGCTCAAAAATGTCCCTATCCCAAGTAGGAGGAAAATGATGAATAAGTTCACAACCAGAAAAACCAATACAAGAAGAAATTTTATAAGAAAAAGAAAAACTTCTACTCCAAAGAAGACAACAACTCTTCATACATGAGTGAAGATGAAAATTCAGAGCTTTTGTTTATGGGAATGGAAACTCAAGATGATAAACATTCAGAAGATGAATAAGAAGGGAACTTTGAAGAAGAAATCCTTAGTGTAATTGAAGAACTAGAAAAACTAAAAAACAAAACAGGGTACTAAGAAGAGATCTTCTAGAGATTAAAGAAGCTACTAAATCAAGAGAGAGGGAATTTTCCAAAACCATCAAGGAGTCAGAACAGACCATTAATGATTTGAATTCTCAGCTCCTGGAAGCTAATAAAACTGAAGAAGTCATTTTACAACAACTTAATTATAAAAAACAAGTATGTGAGAAACTAGAAGTTGAGATTAAGCTACTAAAAAGTGAAATTGAGAAAGTAAATAAGGGATCACAATTTGAAAATAGTTCAAGGATATTGAATGAAATTATCAGTATTCAAAGGTCACCAAACAAAAAAACTGGTTTGAGATACACTCAAGACTCAACTTCTGCATCACAAGGATCTGTCAAGAAACCAATCAGCTACACAGATGCTCCGAAAAACTCATTTAAAAAAAAATATAATGAGGCAAAGATGAAACCATTGAAAATGGTTACACATAAACAAAAATCAACACTCTCCACTGGATTAAAACATGACCAAAATAAATTCATCAGAACAAATACCACTAAATATTTATTTATTGGATATTGCTACTCTTGCAATAATTTTGGACATAAGGTAGTACACTGCAAAGCTTCTGGACAATACAATAATAGAAATGTCCAAAGAGATAAGAACAACAAGTACAATAAAGAAAACATAAACTATAACTCATTTTCTCCTTTACAAGATTTCAGTACTGAATGCCAAAAATGCAACAACTATGGTCATAAAACAAGTGATTGTATATTGCCAAAATATGATAAAAAGACAAATATTCCCCATAATAAAAAAGAATGGAGGAAAAAGAAAACAGAGTGCAATGTAGCATTATATGCGAGAAATCAAGAGTGTCAGTGGTATATAGACAGTGGATGTTCCAAACACATGACTGGAGACCAAATTAAATTTCTCAAGTTAAATAACAAGGGAAAAGGAAAAGTAACTTTTGGAGATAATATGTCAGCCAAGATACTGGGAAAAGGCACTGTTAGTTTAGGAAATAATAAAACCAAAGCATAATATGTACTTTGGGTAGAAAATCTCAAACCAAATATTCTAAGTGTAAGTCATACTTGTGATTAGGTTCACATACTTACTTTTGATTCTCAGAAATGTGAAATAAAAAAAAAGAACACTGGAAATCTAGTGGCAGTTGCACCAAGAACATCTAGTAATGTGTACATCCTCGACATAGAAGAAGAAGAAAAATGTTGCTTAAGACAAGTAGATGAAATTTGGCTATGGCATAGAAGGTTGGGACATTTAATCTTTGACAACTTGATTAAAGACAATGAAAAAGAAGCAGTTAGGGACCTGCCAAAAGTGATTAAACCTTCAGATCATATTTGTAAACATTGTCAAATAGGAAAGCAAACAAGAGTTAGGTTCAAAACAAAAGAGAATTCCACAACTAAACCATTAGATCTTATTCACACAGATCTATGTGGACCTACCAGAACCAAAAGAACTTATGGTGAAAATGATTTTATGTTGATTGTTGATGATTACACAAGACTGACCTGGGTTTTCTTTTTAAAATAAAAACCAGAAGCGTTTGAGAAATTTAAAATATATAAATCTCTTGTAGAAAATGAAACAGATCTAAAAATTAAGTGTCTAAGATCAAACAATGGAGGAGATTTCACCTCTAAAGAGTTTACTCAATTCTTTGAAAACCATGGTATCAAAAGGCAACTTTCAGATCCCAGGACTCCTCAACAAAATGGAGTAGTAGAAAGGAAAAATAGAATAGTTCAAGAAGATGCAAGAACTATGCTAAATGAAGCCAAAATTCCAGACAAATTTTGGAGAGATGCAATCCACACAACAATTCACACACTTAATAGAGCTCAGTTGAGACCCAATAATGACAAAACCCCTTATGAACTATGGTTTGGGAGGCCAGCCTCTATAAAATACTTTAGAATTTTTGGAAGTAAATGTTACATAAAGAATGATGAAGATAACCTAGGAAAGTTTGATCCAATATTTGATGAAGGAATATTCTTAGGATACTCATCAAATAAAAAGGCATACAAATGTTATAATCTCAGACTACTAAAAATAGTGGAAAGTGAAAATGTAAAAATAGATGTTCTAATAAAGGGCATATCCCAAGCTTTGATAAAAAATCTCAACATAAAGATGATGATATAAAATCTCAACAAGAGGATGATGATGTAGAATCTCAGCAAGAAGATGATGATGAAACACAGGAAAATGAACCTCACACTGATGAAAAATAAAATGAAGAAATGCCCTTGCCAAGAGCTCCATCAAAAAGAGTTCAAAAGAATCATCCTGAAATCCATATCATTGGAGATAAAAGTGCAAGAGTGGAAACAAGAAGAAACTAGATTTTGACTCAGAAAAATCAATGCTATCCCTAATTGAACCTAAATTAGTTAAAGAAGCTATCTCTAAAAGTAAATATTGGATAAAATCAATGAATGAAGAACTAGATCAAATAGAGAATAATCAGACTTGGAAACTAGTTTCAAGACCCAAGAACAAGAATGTGATAGGAACTAAGTGGATCTTCCATAACAAATTAAATGAAAATGGGGAAATTATGAAGAACAAAGACAGATTAGTCTCCAAAGGATATTCCCAAGTAGAATGTATTGATTTTGAAGAAACTTTTGCTGCAGTAGCAAGACTTGAGGTAATCAGAATGTTCCTAGCATTTGCATGTTTTAGAAATTTCAAAATCTATCAGATGGATGTCAAATAAACATTTCTTAATGTAAAACTAGAAGAAGAAGTCTACGTTGAGAAACCATAAGGTTTCATGTTATTAGAAAACCAGGACTATGTGTGCAAATTGGAAAAGGCTCTGTATGGTCTTAAACAAGCTCCCGGAGCATGGTTCTCTAGGCTTGATCAATATCTACAAAAACAGGTATACAAGAGAGGGACTATTGACAACAACTTATATGTCAAAATTGAGGATCAAAACATGATTGTTGTGGTAGTATATGTAGATGAAATCATATTTGGGAGTAATGTCACTACACTAAGTAGAAAATTTGCAACCAAAATGCAAGAAGAGTTTGAAATGTCTATGCTGGGAGAGCTATCATTCTTCTTAGGTTTACAAGTAAATCAAACAGAAAATGGAATATTTGTTTCTCAAACCAAATATATCAAGGAAATGATGAAGAAATTCCAAATGGAAGAAAATAAACCTATGGATACTCCAATGGTCACTGGATGTAAACTAATTCTATAAGCATGACTCACCAAAAGTAGACCAAATGATGTATAGATCTATGGTTGGAAGTTTGCTATATTCAACAACAATAAGACCTGACATCATGCAGGTTGTAGGACTCGTGGGAAGATTTCAATCTTCACTTAAAGAAACACACTTAAAAGAAGTAAAAGGAATATTCAGATACCTTCAAGGCACCCTAGAACTAGGATTATGGTATCCAAAAGATAAAGACTTCAAGCTAACCACATATACTGATGCAGATTGAGCAGGTAGCATAGATGATAGGAAAAGCACCAGTGGAGGAGCATTCTTATTATGAAAAATTTTGGTAGCATGGTCAAGAAAGAGAAAAACATCCACATCACTCTGTACAACAGAGACATAATACATTATTGATTCATCCTACTGCACACAAGTTCTTTGGATGAAGCAAACTCTAGAATACCTACAAATAAAATATATTGATCCTATTACTATTTGCTATGACAACACTAGTTCCATAAGTATATATAAAAATCTAGTCATGCATTCGAAAACCAAACATATCCCAATTAAATACCATTTTCTAAGAGACCAGGTCACCCAAAAAATAGTTAAAATAGTATATCTAGACACCAAAGAACAAATTGTAGACATTTTCACAAAACCTTTGCCTAAGAGTACTTTTGAAAATATATGACATAAATTAGGAGTAATTAAAAAACCTCATTAAAAATCGAATGGTTAGGGGGAGCATTACCATAGGGGGAGAAAACCTTTGCAATTGATGTCAGAGGAGGAGAGTAACTTCATAGAGAAAAGCGTCATCACATGGGGAGTTTGTATGAAGTTAGAGTGTTTCCCTCAATGACAAAGGGGGAGATTGTTGGACATATTTTCATTGTTGTATTGTCATTGATGTCAACAACTGATGACACACATGAAGCTTAGAAGGGAAAGAGCATTGCAGAAACATGATCAGGATTGAAATCCCCATGGGACAAGTCATGAACGTTGGATACGCAGCACTAGATCAAGGGAAGGGATTGATTGCAGAGCGCAAAGGGAGAATTAAACAACACGTTAATTCTAATCCCGCAATTAGTCTAGACTTCCAGATTACAAGAGAAGGACCATTGGAGGACTAGTCAATGATCAGATCAAGTTGTGACCATTGGATACACAAGCGTTAGATCAAGGGCATGGATTGATTGTGGAGCGTGAAGGGAGAATTAAACGACAAGTTATTTCCAATATTTCAATTAGTCTAGACCGATAGATGTCATCGATTCAAAGATCGACGACTGTGGTTGATCCAACAACAATCACACAACTTCAATTGTAGAGTTGGGGTAGTGGGATAAACAATGCACAAGTTACATTTCTACAATTCACATCGATTGTCAATGGTCACCTGCCAATAGATCTACAGTTGGCATCTGTTCCACTACTAAACAAGGAGTTTCCATTGAAGAACTTGATGATAGTTTTAAACGTCATGCTAGTTGAGGACCTCACAATCATCCCTGATCATTGATCTTGTCTGAGAGCATTCTCGACCGTCAGATCAAAAAAAGTAGAAGGATAGGATAAGAAAAGACGAAGGATGAAGCCTCGAAGTCTCGAAGTGAATGAGGACCATCGGATCTGGACAATACATGATGGTCATTGGATCAGAATAGTGGTCAACTTTAGCGCTGACCACTTCGACGAAAAAGGATTCAGAACATATGAGTTCACACGAAGGCCGAAGTTCTGAAGTCACTCTCATCCGTCGATCTGTGATACATTTCGGGAGTTAGGACAGTCGTTAGATCCAAGAGAAGAACATGTGCCACATGAGGAGATCCACATCAACAAGGACACATGGCACAATTAGATGATGACAAGTGTCAAAGTGCAGTTGGAATTTCATGTATGCGTAAGTCACGAATCTAAGTGACATGTGGCAACCACTCAGTCAGTGCCATGTCAACAAGTGACATCAACAAATTACGTCACTCTGGGAGTTTGTACTTCGATATTTTCACCACCAGCAAATACCTGAAGTCCCTAGATTCCGAAATGAACAAGAATCATTCATCGTGCAAATAAAATCTAACCATCTGATCTACTTTGGCAAAATGAACTCCAAAAGATTGAAGGATTGTGAAGGAGAAATCACCCGAAGCGCTGAAGGACGAAGTCAACGCTAATCGTTGATCTACTTCGAGAGTGTTCTCAACCGATGATCAAGCATAGTGGAAGGATAGTGGAAGTGGAGGTGTTAATCGACAGTAAGTGGTCAACACCTCTTTATGACTTATTTGGTAGGTAATCACTCAGGAGGAATTGCTACTCTAGAATTTAGGAGCCACGAATAGTCGAAATTTTGAAGTAAATGAGAACCGTCCATCTCATCGTGAAATTAAAACGTGATCATTGATTTTGATAAGTGATCAAGCACTCGCTTGACCTAGCACCTGGTCACCACCTGCGTTTGTATGAAATAAATAAATAAAGGGCGAAAGAATAAGCAGTGCTTAAATTAATAAGCTCGTGGGCATGCGCCTATGGTCATATGTAAATGGTTTGAAGGAAGTGCCTCTACAAAATTTGATTTCTGAAATATTTGCGGACACATGAAATTAAGTTAAATGAAATCGATCCATACCTGTAATTGATTAATGAAAAGCATTTTCATTAAATTGAAAAGGCTTCTTGATAATATTTGAATAAAGAAAAACAAACGAGATTATTGTAGTATTGAGTAATAGTATTGCTAAAAGTAATATTAATAATGTAGTATTAAAGGGTTAAATTACACATCTTATTATAATAATATTGTTATAATAGTATTATTAATAGTTTTAAGAAGTTTTTACTAATATTAAAGGT
>JASDQU010381695.1:453-10814 GCA_032191745.1 Picea mariana | reverse complement strand
GGTACGTGAAAATTATGAAACTAAGTGACACATGGAAGCTTCTTGGCTCGTGACACATCATCAAGTGATGTAAGTAAGTTATGTCACTCCGAGAGTTTTTCTTCGGGAGTTTTACCACCATCACTCGCCCAAAGTCCTGAAGTTTCAAATGCCGAAGACCTAAAGTGGACACGAGATGTCCGATCTGAAGATCACTTCGGAAGAATTCTCATCCATCGATCTACTACAGTGGAAGAATATTGTAAGTGGAAATTTTAACCGACAACAAGCGGTCTCCACCGTATCATGACTTACCACAGCAGGTGATCACACCGGAGGAAAGAAGGGGTTGAGATTTGAAATCTCTGAAGTTCGGAGACCAAAAGGAGATCTCGACTGTTAATTTGAGAGGGACACGCATCATCAGTTTGTCAACTCCAGAAGATTCACGTACGGAGGAAATAAGGGGTTGAGATTTGAAATATTTAAAGTCTAGAGACCTGAAGGATATCTCGACCATTAATTCGAGAGGGACATGCGTCAACGGTTTGTCATCTCAGGAAGATTGACATATGAAGGAAATAAGGGGTTGAGACTCGAAATATCCGAAGTCCAGAGACCCGAAGGAGATCTCGACCGTTGATCTGATGTTTGGTTGCATTCTCAATCATTGATCAAAATACAGTGGAAGGATAGCGTAAGCATAATAGACGAAGTCGCAGAGTAAAAAGTGGCCATTCATATCATTGCTTGATTAAGTCTTGGTCATTGGATTAATCAATGAAGGATAGATGTAAGGATTGAATATGACCATTGATCCGGTTCCGTGATATAATGAGAACCCTTCGATTTGTTCGACAAAATATACTTCGAGAGATTTGAAAGGTTTCAAGCTCAAAAGTTTGGAGGGGTGAAGTGACGAAGTTATGATAATCGTCCATCTCATAGGATATTGAATCGTGACCTTTGAATCAATAAACACTCAAGAGATCATCTCACCTAGCATCTGGTCAATGCCTTTGGTCATATGATAAAGAGATTTAAAGGGCAGAAGGTAATGCATCACTTAAATTGTTAAGCATGTGGTTCTACGCCATTGATAATATGAACATGGTTTGAAGGAAGTGCTAATCTTTGTTATCAAAGAGACGAAGGAAATCGATCCATGCCTGTGATCTATTTGTGAAAGGAAAGGGGATGCCAGGTGTAACGCTGAAGACCTAGATTGATGATCTTTGGTGGTCCCAAAAGTTATTGTAAATGAACAAGTTAGTTGTAACTTGTTGTACAAATCGGCTCAATAACTTAAACAAGTTTTGAGCATAAACAAGTATAAATACAACCATGATTGGTTCACTTGAAAAGGTGCTTGTGGATGAAGAGTGGCTTGTGAAGTGAATGAGGTGGATCTGTACCTAAGGTCCGTGCGAATATAAGAGATATGTAGATGTAAATAAGGCATGAATATATTAGACAAAATATTAAGTGAAGAAGGCGTGAATTTCATAGAGAAGATGAAATGCGGTGATGAGCGTTTATAGTATACCTCTAATCATGAGATAGAGTTGATTATATAATGGATCACTACTATTAGAGTTGAATGAACTCTAGTTGGATAGAATGTGTTCTATCAACAAGATGGGTCTTGCAGAGAGTTGGTTCTCTCTTGAGAGTTGGTGCTCTCTGAGGAGTTGGTGCTCCTTACTTCAGTTGGTGCTGATATAGAATAGTTGTTGCTGGGAAAATTCATATTACTATATTCATATCAATTATAAAAAATCTTACAAAAACATCTGGTGTCTCTTGTGTCCATTGTGATTATGATTTAAATGTTCTTAATCTATTCAATTATATTTTAACTACTAAATTGTAAGAAGAAGAAAAGTTAGAAAAGTCCACACACTAATTCACCCCCCCCCTCTTAGTGTGGGCGGTGTGTTCAACAATATGGATAGTCCTTATCATGTCATTTCCAATAGTAGGTGGCACTCCACGTGGTTCCTCATGGTTGATAAGTTACGCCCTCTTAAATATGAAGCCATGAAGTATAGTCAACAAGCCTAAGATATAAGGATAAAAAGTTACAAGTCGGCCCCAAAATTAATTAAAGAAGATAAGTTGTTTCAAGCAAGAAGTTACAGGTTGACCTTAAATTCAAGTAAAGGAGGTACTTTAAAAAGTATAAATACACATTAAGAGCCTCTCATTTTGATCAAGCATGGAATAAAGTATGTGATCTCTTAGTGAATCTAAAGTAGCGAAGGAGTGGGAAGAAGGAAAGTATCGAATTTGCAAATGGGAGAAGGGTTTTTGGAAACCATATTTGAGCATACCCTCACATGTTAGGTATAGAGAGTCCCGCGAGGACCCCACAGGTTGCACAACACTCTTTAAATGAGGCACCGCTAGTTTCCTAGATTTGAAACTGAGGTTGAAGGAAATGTTGATGAAAATTCTATTTTCTTGATGCTAACGTTGAAGAAGGTTTGTTGGTATGAGATCTTATGCATCAAGTTCTTACATGATAAAATGTATGGTTTTCTATATGTCTTGAGGTTTTCATCTTGATTTTATGGTATATGACTTGAGGCATATCTTAGAGAGTCTTTGGCACATGGCTAGAGACATATGTTTGTGATTTTGGGCATATGATTTGAGGTATATATTTGGTACATGGTTTATGGTTTATCATGGATTTTGTGGCACTTGCTTGAGGTATATATTTGGCACTTGGTTTGAGGCATATCTTGGTGATGTTGGGCATATGTTTTGAGAGATGTTTTTGGTTATCTTGGCATATGATCTGTGTGAATGGATCTGGTTTTGATGATTATGATGTATCAGTGTCAGTGATAGGTTTTGATTAGTGACAATAATAGTGACAAGTTTTTTATCAGTGATAGTAACAAAAAAAGTTTTTACAGAGACAGGTTGAGTCTCCATTTATATTTTAGGGAGAAAGTAAGGGGCACGGAAAGGGCGATGGATCCTGCTTCCAGTTGGTGCTAGAAAATATAAGGATTCATAACTTCCTTTGGGTTAGAGACTGTAAATTAGGGTGGTTGTACCTCCTTCCAATTGGTGCTACATAATTTTGGAAGTCGGTGCTTCCTATGAATGTAATATTTTGATATATATAAGAAAGCATTCCATGGTTTTCTCCCATTTGGGTTTCCACATAAAATTATTTACTATGTATTTATGGTTATATGTTTATGGTATAGTTCATAAGTGATAAATTGTTGATATCTTAAATGCTTACACATTGTGATTAAAAGTGGTAAAAAGTGTTCAATATTGATTCACCCCCCCTCTCAGTATTGGTTAATATTCCAACAATGAAAATCCAAATTCTAGAGGAATATGTGTCGTTATTGTTTCTCCTCCATCAGCACAAGAAAATCATATAATTTTAGTAGAGGCCAATCCAATTCAAACTTCTATTGAACCTCTAATCATTATCTCATCAAGACAAGTTGTTCTGGATGACCAAATGATGGAGGATTTTCTTGGACTTGATTATACAATGGAAGAAATTAGAGAGGAAATTGGTGCACAACCTTATTGTGAAGAAGTTATTGTGGTACAACCTCTTGTTGGATAGCCATACATTCAAGAAAATAGTCATGGGAATGTCCACTGTCCTCCCAGAATTGATCCATCAAGGGGAAAGAGCTGTTATTTTTTTAACTCCACAACAAGGAGGTCAAGAGTGCCAGAATATAGGTTCATTGTCCCTACCTATATTGAGCACTGTGTGGTGTAGAACTCCTAAAAAAATTTAGGTGGATGAAAGTGGTCTAGCATCACTTGAAGGTAAGGTACCTAACCTGATTATTCATTATCATTCTTATAAAATCATTAAAGAATATTTTAAACCAAAACATGATGTCGCTAAATGTCAATTATTTTTGGCGTTGTTAAAATCTAGAAGTTGACCATTGTTAGGGTAATTTTAGGCATTATTATAGTTAAAAGTTCAGAAACAAGTCATCATATTGTTAGAAACCTCGTGGATGATTTTCAAAAAATTGGTAAGAAAACTTGTTCTAAACACCGTAATGCACCCCAACGTGTCTTGTCACAATCAATTGTTAGCAAGATCACAAGAAAACATCATTTTCTCCAACAAACCTCTCATATCATGAAATGCAATAGAAAAAGCCTTAGAAATTATTGTAATAGATAATATATCCTCGACATAGGTGGCCCAACATATCTATGGGCCTTCACTAGTATGCTACCTCATTTTGACATGAAGTTAATTGGTGCATTTAAGGGACGTATATGCTTTTGGGAATGATAACACTAGGCCTTCTTCCAGCCAAAAATATGTACTAAAATTGAGAAGGGAATCTAGGGATTGTAAACCCCACATTAAACACTCCTTTGACATGACATAAAAAAAATTGTATGAGATATCCATGACTATAGATAGTACACTTAACTTGGTCCAAAGATCTTTCCATAAATGAAAGCCTTGGTATGTTCGAATAAACATAATCTATAACACATGTTGTTGTAGATACCACATTGAGTATGGTTATTATTATCACACACAAACACATTTTTCTTGTATTACATAGCACCCTTTTGTAGGAATTTTCAGTTGTATTGCCACCACCATCATCTAGAGACTTTATTCACAACATATTGTGTACAAGGGCAGAGGGTTTTACATTCTATAAAAAATATTAGATGGGACATGCCCTAGGTGCAGTGGAATGGTATTACTGAGAAAGTGCATCCATGTGAGTGATGAGTATAAATCGGGGAGGAAGGATTTTGACTTGCAAATCTTTAAATATTTCTCGTATCATATTGATGGAGAGAAAGAAATAAAACATATATGGTTGTTGAATTTCTAGGTACGAGTATGTGACTTCATCAAGGAATTATTTGAAAAGACACGACAATATGTTCAACATGTCCATGTGGCTTGATGGAAGGACGATCATTTTAGAATATGAAGAGATACATTTCCTATTGGTATCATCTTATTAGTGGTTGATTTTTCTGAGAATTACACTCTTCAACCGCAAAATGAGATTCAAAGTCAATATTATCACTCAAAGAAGGTCATCATAATGGTCCATATCACATATAGGAATGAGCTAGATAGTAATGAAGAAAACAAAGTCATATTGAAGGAGTATCACTTCTACATACGTAACGATTGGTGCCATGAATTATCTTATGTACAACATTGCTTTTATTTGTTTTACAATCATCCGAAGGAGAAGAACATACAGATGGATCAACATTGGATTTGGTCAGATGGTTGTGTGGGCCAGTTCAAAAATTCTTGTGTATTTCAATGGTTGTGTATGTTGCACAAAAAATTTAAGGTACCACATATTTAGAACTATTTCGAGTCTAGGAATAGGAAATGGGATCATGATGGAGCAGGTGCATGCATCAAAACAATGCTACACATTCAATAAATGAAGCTTGCAACTACTTACCTCATTCAATATGTAAAATCCATTGTTGACTGGTGTTCTTTAGTAATGAGAGAGGAAGCAATAACCCATGAAGACCAATTGATTAGGAAAGGATATGTACTTAGATATTTTTGGGAGGTGGCCGATGTAGATTGATCACAGTGGTATGAATTCAAAAAAATATAGGGCACTCATGGATTCCATTCATTTCGAGCATTAGACAATGTAATAGTTGAGATATGGATGAGAAAACTCTCTTTATTCTATGGTCCATGTAGTAGTAATGAATGATATTATTGTGAATCCACAGATCAGGTTGATAAATGGGATCATGTATCACTCACTATTGGTAAACATATAACCATGGAATTATCCCATTTGGAGGAGGACCATTTCATCAAATTATTATCATGTCTTAGATATCGTACTGCTAGGTTCGGTGAGTATTCGATTAAATTTTAAATAACTAGCATCAATGTTTTATATTTTTTTCATGTACTGGACTCATGTGTTGGAACTCCATTTTTTGTAGGGCACATATATGCAGTGATTTCACGAAAAAGGTAATAAATTGGGCATTGAACATTGGTTGACACATTTCTTAGAGGGAAAGCATACCCTCATGCTCTCAGCAATAGACTCCAAAGGTATTGAATTTTTGATTGGGTCAATGGTTATTAAAGGAGAATATATGACACAAGATGAAAGAAAATGGAAGAAGTGTGGTTATGTATCTCAATATTATAGACAAGGTGAATCTATATACCACTTTATGAACTTGGTTGTTGGTACAAAACTCCAAC
This sequence comes from Picea mariana, assembly GCA_032191745.1. Taxonomy (NCBI): domain Eukaryota; kingdom Viridiplantae; phylum Streptophyta; class Pinopsida; order Pinales; family Pinaceae; genus Picea; species Picea mariana. The sequence goes on along the minus strand of JASDQU010381695.1, from coordinate 4,588 downwards.
TACACAAAATTCCAAGTAAGAACTCATCAAAGATACGATACTTATTTCCTTACTTTGAGCACGATAAGTTAAGTCATGGGAATGTCCACTCTCCTCCCATAATTGATCCGTTAAGGGGAAAGAAATGTTACGTTTGTAACTCCACAACAAGGAGATCAAGAGTGCCAGAATATAGGTTCATAGTCCCTACCTATATTGAGCAGTGTGTGGTGTAGAACTCCTAAAAAAAATTAGGTGGATGAAAGTGGTCTAGCATCACTTGAAGGTAAGTTATCTAACCTGATTATTCATTATCATTCTTATAAAATCATTAAAGAATATTTTAAACCAAAACATGATGTCATTAAATGTCAATTATTTTTGGCGTTGTTAAAATCTAGAAGTTGACCATTGTTAGGGTAATTTTAGGCATTATTATAGTTAAAAGTTCAGACACAAGTCATCATATTGTTAGAAACCTCGTGGACGCTTTTCAAAAAATTGGTAAGAAAACTCGTTCTAAACACCATAATGCACCTGGACGTGTCTTGTCACAATCAATTGTTAGAAAGATCACAAGAAAACATCATTTTATCCAACAAACCTCTCATATCATGAAATGCAATAGAAAATCCTTAGAAATTATTCTAATAGATAAGATATCCTCAACATAGGTGGCCCAACATATCTATGGGCCTTCACTAGTATGCTACCTCATTCTAACATGAATTTAATTGGTGCATTTAAGGGCCTAGTATAGGCTTTTTGGAATGATAACACTAGGCCTTCTTCCAACGAAAAATATGTACTAAAATTGAGAAGGGAATCTAGGGATTGTAAACCCCACATTAAACACTCCCTTGACATGACATAAACAAAATTGTATGAGAGATCCATGGCTATAGATAGTACACTTAACTTAGTCCAAAGATATTTCCATAAATGAAAGCCTTGGTATGTTCGAATAAACATAATCTATAACACATGTTGTTGTAGATACCACATTAAGCATGGTTATTATTATCACACAGAAACACATTTTTCTTGCATTACATAACACCCTTTTGTAGGAATTTTCAGTTGTATTTCCACCACCATCATCTAGAGACTTTATTCACAACATATTGTGTTCAAGGGAAGAGGGTTTTACATTCTATAAAAAATATTAGATGAGACATGCCCTAGGTGCAGTGGAATGATATTACTAAGAAAGTGCATCCATGTGAGTGATGAGTATGAATTGGGGAGGAAGGATTTTGACTTGCAAATATTTAAATATGTCTCGTATGATATTGATGGAGAGAAAGAGAGAAAACATATATGGTTGGTGAATTTCTAGGTACGAGTATGTGACTTCATCAAGGAATTATTTGAAAAGACATGACAATATGTTCAACATGTCCATGTGGCTTGATGGAAAGACGATCATTTTAGAATATGAAGAGATACATTTCCCATTGGTATTGTCTTATCAGTGGTTGATTTTTTTGAGAACTACACTCTTCAACTGCAAAATGAGATTCAAAGCCAATATTATCACTCAGAGAAGGTCGTCATAATGGTCCATATCACATATAGGAATGGGCTAGATAGTAATGAAGAAAACAAATTCATATTGAAGGAGTATCACTTCTACATAAGTGATGATTGGTGCCATGAATTATCCTATGTACAACATTGCTTTTATTTGTTTTACAATCACCTAGAGAAGAACATACAAATGGATCAACATTGGATTTGGTCAGATGGTTGTGTGGGCCAGTTCAAAAATTCTTGTGTATTTCAATGGTTGTGTATGTTGCAAAAAAAGGTTAAGGTACCACATATTTGGCCCTATTTCGAGTCTAGAAATAGGAAATGGGATCATGATGGAGTAGGTGCATGAATCAAAACAATGTCACACATGCAACAAATGAATATTGCAACTACTTACCTCATTCGATATGTAAAATCCATTGTTGAATGATGTTCTTTAGTAACGGGAGAGGTAGCAATAACCCATCAAGACCAATCGATTAGGAAAGGATATGTACTTAGATATTTTTGGGAGGTGGATGATGTAGATTGATCACAATGGTATGAATTCAAAAAAATCTAGGGCACTCATGGATTCCATTCATTTCGAACATTAGACAATGTAATAGTTGAGATATGGATGAGAAAACTCTCTTTGTTCTATGGTCCATATAGTAGTAATGAATGGGATTATTGTGAATCCACATATTGAGTTGATAAATGGGATCATGTATCACTCACCATTGGTAAACATATAGACATGGAATTATCCCATTTGGAGGAGGACCATTTCATCAGATTATTATCATGTTTTAGATATTGTACTGCTAGGTTCGGTGAGTATTCGATTAAATTTTAAATAACTAGCATCAATGTTCTATGTTTTTTTCATTTAGTGGACTCATGTGTTGGAACTCCATTTTTTGTAGGGAAGATATACGCAGTGATTTCATGAAAAGGTAATAAATTGGGTATTGAACATTGGTTGACACGTTTCTTAGAGGGAAAGCATTCCCTCATGCTCTCAGCAATAGACTCCAAAGGTATTGAATTTTTTATTGGGTCAATGGTTATTAAAAGAGAATATCTGACACAAGCTGAAAGAAAATGGAAGAAGTGTGGTTATGTATTTCAATATTATAGACCGGGTGAATCTATATACTACTTTATGAACTTGGTTGTTGGTACAAACCTCCAACTACACAAAATTCCAAGTAAGAACTCATCAAAGATACGATACTTCTTTCCTTACTTTGAGCACGATAAATTAATGGAGACCATTAGTATTAGAAGTGATCCTGATGGTCTGCTTGAATGACCATAGGTATGGATACCACCCAATGATTGTTAGAAAGATGGGATTTCTCTTACATTCCCTTGCCATTAACATCAAGCAACATCAACACAAGTATTCATTTGACATAAGAAAAAATACAACATAGAATAGAAATCATTGTAGCTTTATTATCTTATTCAACCATCACAAACATACATTAAGAAATTCATGAGTTGATAGAAATGAAGCATTTCTCTTTCATATATTTTCCTAGTATTACATTACATAGTGCCATGCACATTATTCAAGATCTACATATGTGATCGAATTAGACTTACAACCAAAGACATTAAAAAAACACAGGCTTATAGTGAGCTGAGGGACATTTACAACATCTCCCAACTATGGGATAACTATATCAACCATATAAAAATAAAACCATTCTTTGTTTCCCTATTCTTTTTATTTCCTTCTCTACTCTAGCACTCATTTGTTGGCAAATGTTTACCAAGTAGCGTAAGCTTGTCATTGATGCCAAGAACAATGATGGCAAATATCAGCGATGGCAAAGAACAACGATGGCAAAGAACAACGATGGCAAAGATCAGTGATGGCAAAGAACAATGATGACAGAGAACAGGGATGGTAAGAACAGCAAAATCGCGAAGCGGCGAAATCACGAAGGTGTTCAAAGTCGCGAGGCGCGAGGACGCGAGGCGGCGAAGTGGTGAGAAGATCATGACCGTCCATCTGGGAAGGACGCGTGGCAGAGATCGGAGAGATCTCGTGAACTTGGGGATTCGTGAGATAAGAGCATGAGAGTTCAACCCTAGAACTCACGAGGTCACGAGTAGCGAGAGCGCGAGAATGGACCGTCAACTCGACTCACGTCAGCAGACCACGTCAGCAAGTGACACGTGGAACAACTAGGTAATGACAAGTGTCAGGAAGATTCAACACTTCAGGCACATGTAAGTCACGAATCAAAGTGACACATGGCAATACTCAACACATGTCAATCCATGTGTGACGTCAGCAGATGTACACTGTATCAGAGTTTCGTGAATCGCAATATGGAAACAAAGTGACTTGAATTGCGAATTTGCGATATGTGAAATCGTGAAAGCGCCTTATGCATAAGGCTATGGTCATAGCCCATGGTCACGAGAAGGGAAGGAGTCAGTCGCAGATAAGCTCCTTCTCGGAGCTTTGCCTATCACGACTTGGTGTGACAAGAACCTTCATCAAAGAACTCGCGAGGTGCGAGATCACGATAAGATCTGGACCGTCAGATCATTGAAGATCTCGACCGTTGATCAGGATCCATCTTGGAGTTTTGGCATTCGCGAGTTGGAATGTTGAGAT
>JASDQU010381690.1:0-11110 GCA_032191745.1 Picea mariana | reverse complement strand
TTTAGTTTTTAGTTTCATGCTCATGTTGTTATTTAGTTCTTGTTTAATTCTTGTTAATACCTTTATTGTTTTCTTTCTAACCTTTTGCATTACAGCTGTCATGACTAGAAGAGCCCAACTAGGCATGTAAGTGCTCACTTTTTGCTCACACATTGACGAAAAGAGCACGAACAACAATGACCCAATAGTTTCTTGCAGAAGCATCACTCCTCACCCGAAAATGGTAGAACAAAGTTGGAAGCTTTCAAGGAGTAAAGCATTGAGCCTTAAAGTTGGTACCAGAATTGGGCCCTTCGTTTGAGGAGGTAAAGGAAGAAAAATCACAAACAGAAGAGCCCAAAGAAGAAGAAAAGGAAGACAAGGGAAAACAATAGATGCTCTTGGAGGATGTGAAAGAACCAAGCACTTGACTCGAGGATGAGTCAAGGATTGTGGTTGGATCCTATTGGGCCCTTAGTTTTTGGCAAGGAATTGTCCAATTTTTGACTAAGAACGAGTTTCGCAAACTCCATTAGAGGCCGGGATAAAGAGAAACATAAAGAAGTTGAGAAAGACAGTGCAACGTCAGCGAAGCAAAAAACGGTTGCAACAAAACAAGAAAGCATGCAAGCCGAGAAGGAAGACACAACCCAGCTATATATAGGGTTGAACATAATTGTAAATGGGATAGTTCATGGGTTCGTTCATTGGTTGGTTGGGTTGAGTTGAGTCGGGTTGGTCAGAGTCACCCAGGTTTTGGGATTAGTTGTTGATAATTGTTGTAATTCAAGGGAAGACAAGTCTAAGTCTGTAATGAATTGGAACTATCAGTTGGAGAATTAGATCTCTGTGACATGAGTCCAGAGCCAAGAGTCTAGACCGAGCCCTACTGTGTAATTATGAGTCTGTAATGAGAGAAAGATCCTAAAGATAATATGAAGCAGGACCAAATTTCCAAATATGTTGTGTCTTTGTATGTTTACTTATGCATTATAGTGTTTCCTTATGGCTTATGAGTTCTATTTGATGGTTCTACGTTTAAATTCTTGCTCGCAACTTAAGTAGGTTCGATTCTTGCATTTATATGTTTCATATCTATTCATGTCTCTCACAGAAGAACAGGAATGAGTTCTAAAGGCTCTATGGATCCTTTTTAGTCTTTTCCCTACCCTTCCCTATCTATCTGTCTTAGCAGTGCTTCGGGTCAGACTTCTTCTCTTCTGAGGATATAAAAATTACAGTGCTCTAGAATACACGGTACATTTTATTGGTAACATGAGAAGGACCCTTGTCTGATCAAGCTCGCACCAACACGCTATGTAAACCAAAGAAATTTCCAGGTCCTTCCTTTTTATTATCCAACAAAATGAAGGGATACAACCTACATCACACCTGCTGTAACTTTCTCTACTTTCTCTCACATTCTCCTCTCTTAAAAAACAATAATCACACAGCTACATAGCCACAATACAATTCCCTCATAAAATAGGGTTCCCTTCTAGGGAAATAAAACCCTAAAATAACTTCTACCGTCATAACTTTGACCTTATAATGAATAGTCCAGATTGACTACGAAATTACAATATTTTACAAGGAAATTTTTCCTTCGGGGGATTTGCCCCCGTACCACCATCAGGTGATGCTACCCTCGAACCCCCGCTGGCCTTGAACCCTATAGGGGGGGAAAGCCCCTCTGTAACCCCCCCATGTGGAGGGTGTACAGTCTTCCAAGGTGTACAATCTTCTGGGGTGTACAGTCTTGATGGGGTATAAAAATAGTTGAAAACAAAGACCTCTAAATCAGGTAGATAATCAAGCTCCACAACCAACAAATCTAGCTCTGATTTCCTTCAAACTTATAGGGGACTCAGGAAAGGTTTCCATTTTCCCCCACACCTTTCCCTATTGGTTGTATAAGGTATAAGTAGAGCTATTCTTCAATGTAGAATACATAGGAAACTTTTAGGAATTAAAATTGGAAGGAGTGAACAACTAACTCATATACTACTTGTAGATAATGCATTTCTATTCTATTTGTTCTCTGAAGAGGAATGTCAACACTACAAAGATATTTTTGAAATCTATTGTCTATCCATGGGGATGGAAATTAATATTACAAAATCTGCCTTATATTTGTTTGAAGTGGAGGCTCAAGTAAGGAACTATTTGGAGAATTATTTTCTATTTCTCTCTCATGATTTGAATTGTGGAATTAAATACTTAGGTTATACTGTCAAACCTAAAAATTATGCAAAGTTTGACTGCATGTGGTTATTATCCAGGATTGAAAAAAGAGTGAATTTGTGGTGTAATCATTAGATTTCAAGGGGTGCAAATTAGTTCTCATAAAGTCTATACTAGAAGCCATTTTAATCTATTGGCATCTTTTGGATCATGTTCCAAAAGGTATTTTGGATAGGATCAGGAAGGTGTGTTGTAACTATCTATGGAAAGGTAGCTATGATTATAAGGGATCACATTTACAAAAATGGAAGGTAATTCCTTTTCCTAAGGATTAGGGTGGTTGGGGTATCAATAAAATCTTCCTTTTTAGTAAATCCCTAACAACTATGCCACTTTGGAATTTCTTCATGACTAGAGAGAATATATGGAGAAGGATTCTAAATGAAAAATATATTTCACGTAGCATTGTCATAGACTAAATTAGAAGGAGAATAAATATTACACATAATATTTCTAACCAGTGGAAAACCTTGACATTAGTTTTTCCAATCATAGGTCAATTCCTTGCTTAGAAAGTTGGTTCATGGGTTCAAGCCAAAGTAGGTGCTAATGCAATTCTAGGATTTGGTGAAGGAATTTTCCTCCTAGAAGATTTAATCCTATAGTTATAGGAACAAGGAAGATGCACATTCAACAAATTTGATAATCCTCTGCTTGCCTCAGTTTGGAGCCAAGGATAGCTACAAACTCGTGCCTTGGGCTTAGAAGTTAACTAGGCTCAGTGTTGGAATGGATTTTTTGTGAAGCTTATAACAAAACTCTTGGTTTCTATACTGCTAAACTTGGATACACAACTTTACAAACACCGAGGTACTAAAAGGCTATTGATGGTGGTAGAAGTTATGGAAGGTTAAAGCACCTCCAAGGTGCACTCTATTCCTTTGGCTTGTTCTAAACAAGAAGGTTTTAACTTGGGATAGACTTCAAAAGATAAATAAAGCAGGTCCAAGCATTTGCATACTATGTAGAAGTAATGAAAAAACTTTCTTACATTTATTTTTATAATGCCCTTACTCAAGACAAGAGTGGAAAGAGGCTGAACATCATGCCTCACTTCAACATTTGTGGGATAAATCGATCTTGGAAGATTAATTTCAAGAGTAATTTATTAGAATACAACCAAAAGACTATAGAACACTTCCATACTTGATTACATGGGGAATCTGGTTGGCGAGGAATGCTAAGCTTTTTGAGGATGTTCAAGTTCCCACTTTTAAAGTTTCATTAAAATCTCTCTCATTGTTTTCTTCTTATAAGCCTAGTATAAATCCAAAACTTAGTCGTGTGATAGGGGAGGTGATTATGAACAATGATTATTCTTGGAGCTTCTTTGATGGAGCTTGCCAATGTCCATAACATTTCTGTAGTTTAGTTTTTTTTTTTATTTACATATGAGGATCACTACTTCATTGGTAAGGAAAATTTGAGTATCGAAACCAATAATCAAGATGAATTTAACTCATTATTCTTCCTATTGAAGTGTGCTTTAGAGAAGAATTCTCTACAACTACAGGTATTTGGAGACTCTACTATGGCTATAAATTAGATTAACAATAAAATCTATGTCCACATTACTAGTCTTTCACAACTGGCATTACATTTGAAGAATATCTTTGGTCTTTTTCATATGATTAGTTTTACTCAAATATTTAGAGAACTAAACGGTTTTTTCGATTCACTATCTAAGGAATATTTGTACTTGGTTGAATGTTTTCTTGTCTTAGATGAAATCACCCAGGGACATCTGGTTTCCTCAAGGTCTTGTAACCTTTTAAACTTTTAATCCTATTTGGTTGTTGATCTATAATATGTCAAGTATATGGACATTACTAATGATGACATATGTTGATTAGAACTTCTTAAGAAATAAAAACCTCCATTCAGGGTCTCTATCCCATTCTCCTCATCCAGATATTTCCAACCACGGTCTCCATGCTCATAACTGAGCTCAGAGCTGGTAGATATACCTCTCCCAAGTTCTCTGATATCCCGTAACTTCCAGCGTTCTTACTTCTATGAAGGAAATCCATCCACCAACAAATCCAATGACTGGACTTGGTCCTCGGCTAACTCACAAGCTAACGGGGAATTCGGCATTCGACCTTCTGATTTGGATTCCAGGCCTATCCCCTTCCCTCTGTCTACAATCGCATATGACCACGAGCTATGACCAGATGCAAAGACAACCACCACGTGAATCCTATGAAGTGGAAAATCTATGAAGTTCACAGTCCAATGTCACGTGTCCTCAAAGAATTTGATGACCTTGATTCACTTTGGGAATTAGGGCTTTCACAGTTCTAGAGTCTTCACACATGCAAACCTCTGGAGTGAAATCCTTCTAGAGTGTCAGATCTCCTGACATGTGTCCTCCTCTATTCAATGGTCACAATGAACTCTAGCACTTCGACCTTCAGGAGTTCTTGAGTCTTCACACATGCAAACCTCCAGAGTATCGGATCTCCTGACACACATCCTCCTCTATTCAACGGTCATGATGAACTTCGATGCTTCAACCTTTGGGATTTCTCGAATATTTACACACTAAAACCTCTGTAGTGAAATCATTTCAGAGTGTCATATCTCCTAACACGCATCCTTCACAATTCAACGGTCATGATGAACTATGACGCTTCAGCCTTCGGGAGTTCTCGACCCACAAAATATCACTTTTCTTTCGTAGTGACTTTTCTCTGAAGTGCCAAATCTTCTGCCATGCGTCCTCCTTCACGGAGGACTGAGATGTCTTTGTGACTCTGGCCTTCAAGATTTCTTGCACCTCCACTCTTCAACTCTCCATAAGTACTTATTCTTCGAAGTGCGTGAGTAGGAGACACTTGTCCTTACCAACGAATGACTCAGATATACTCTGCTACTTCAGGCTTCATGGATTTTCAAAGAACCTCACTTCATTTCCTCTAGAGTGGCTCTTCTCTGGAGCTAANTGGAGTGGATCTTCTCTGGAGTTAACGATCTACTGCCATGTGCCTTCATGTGCCAATGACTAGGATCTACTTTGGCACTTCGACACTTCAGGGATTTTCAAAGCACCTCAAATCCTTCAGAACTCTGAAGTCCTAGACTCCCAGAATTATAGTCATTTCACCAACCACGTTGGTGAGGTGGGCATGTAGTTGGTTAAGGGTTGACACATGCCCTTGTATGGGATGACAGGTGTCACATTCCAAAGGGTCTATATTTTATGTGATACACACGAATCTGGGTAACATGTGGCACTTCAAATTGAGGTCCACGTGTCCCTAGGTGATGTCACTATTCCATGTCACCCCGGAATAACAAACTTCCAACATCCCTCAGATCTCACGGTCGAGATCTGGCCACATAGATCCATAGATCTATGACTCTTGTTACTTCGGGAGTTCGACGTTTGGAGGTTTGATGGTGCAGGCTCCTCTTTTCTCTCGAGGTTGGTCAACGTCAGGCTGACCATAGCCCAGATCTGACAGTTAGGAGGGGACCCAAAGGTTCCCCAGATCAACGAATCACAACCCTTTCATGACTCAGGCATTTAGGTAAATTTGACTGTTAGGAAGTTTGACATCCCAAGGCTTCGAGCTTACGAAGCTCTGAAGCTGTCAAGGGCTAGCTCCTCTCGAACTTAGCACAGGGTTCCTATAACCTGATCATATGGAATCTCTAATGGATCTTGGGCTATAAACTCTACTCTTATTTGAGTTTTGATTAAGCCACATGGGCATAAGCCTAAGGTCTCTCAGGATATTGGTTTGAAGGAAGAACCTTCCTAACTCACAAAATTTTAAGTTATGAGCCAGGGCGGGGTAAACTTGTGGGATTACCGAGATGATAGTAGTAACAAGAGTCTTTCTCCCACTCTGGAACTATGAGGTAACTCCCTGGGGAAAACACCTTCGAGAGTTAAACTGAAACATACGAGAAAGATCAAGCAGAAGCACAAGTTCTCAAGGAAACCAACGCATACACATAACTTAACCATTTCAATACATGAACCATTTATATACATGTAAATACATGCATGCAATAATTAATTCCCAATTCACTTCATAGAGTATGAAAACACTTATCAAAACTAGATAACGTGAAGCGACTGTTGAAATGGGTGCTCGTTTCCACCCAACCATAGGCTCAGTCACTCCTAACGGCTTTACCACTGTGTTGAAATTACTAAGACAACTAAGAGGGGAGGGTGAATCAGCTGTTACTATGCTTAAACAATTTTATGCCTATTAAAATATTATTAACCTTCTCCAAGTGATCATAAAGATTATGCAAGACAAGAACAACATAAATAACAAACACCAATCACACATATGATATACACAGAGACAAATATTCATGAGGAAACCCATAAAGGGAGAAAACCTCTTCTTCTTCGAATGATAGGAAATATTTTAAGTTTTGTACATCATCTTTCTTTGAGAACCAACTCAAAGTGAGGCTACAACCTCTTCTTTAGCAAGTTGCAACTTTTTGAGAGAACCAACTCCCTGAGTGTTCTAGCACCAACTAGATGGAAGCACCAACATCCAATCACATAGGAACCAACCTGTATAACATAGAACAATGGTTCTCCCTTGCACCACCCTACCACCTTGGTTTTTCTGGATGCAACCAGATGGAAGCTACAACTACCTGTGTTCAAGCACCCACTTGAAACTCTGAGGACAACAATCCTCCCTAGCACCACCCTACCACCCTGAGATATAAATCTTTTCTTGCTGAAAATTATTACAGTGATATAGTATTTATCAATGACTTACCAGTCTCATCACTGTTCTGCTACACTGGTCTGCTATGCTAGCATCAGTTTCTTCCTGCTCTCATCTTCTTGCGCTTAAATTCTCGTACAGTCTGTTGTTTTCACCATTTCTACTATGTCCAGCTTATGTTCTTCATCTTTGCATTTTCTCCCTTAGTTCATGCTATTATATTCATTGCTTATAGTTCGAGTAATTTTTACAGAGAAACAACAACCTCTCTCCGTCACAACATTTTTTCTTTATCCCTTCTCTCATCATCAATTACACTCCACATATCCAACACTCAAGTTGGGAATCTCAAAAAAACACTCAGGAATCATGATTCTAATGCTCAAGAACAATGATTCAACCACTCAGGAACAATGATTCAGTTAGTGTAACTGAATTGTCACTGATCAATAAATCATGAGATGAAACAACAACCCTTCGATTAGATTCGGTTTGATCAACGTTGTTGGATTATACCCACAGATGCTTTTTGACTTTTCAATGTGTAACCTCTGATGTGGAGCCTAGCATCTCTAGCTCCTCCCCCAAACTTTCGCTGATGTGACCTTGGGCGATGCTATCATGTGACCACGTGATTGCGGGCATGGCCAAAGGTGGTTTGAGGGAAATCCTCTTTTCATCTCGCAATTCACTATAGGGCTCTACATATGCCTTTGGCAATACCGTGGTTTTGATTGTGGCCCGCTCATGAAAAATTAAGGCCCGAGCATGTTCTTGCCCCACAATGCGATGGGACCATTGATCTCACGATCTTGATGGTGCTCCTGAATGGAAGGTTCAGATCTATCCTTTCACAATCTACGGATCAGATCTAACCTCCCTAAATCAATGACTGTGATTTATTTCATGATCTGGGCTTCGGGAGTTTCAAATCCCAAACCCTTATTTCTTTCGTACACCAATATTTCAGAGTCAATTATCTGTGGACACCTATCCTTCTTAATCGATGACTCTACCTCTACTTCAAGAATTTGACCTTTCAATCATATCAACGGTTATGCAACCCCTTTCACGATCAATGGTCAAGATCTCCTTCGAGTCTCCAGACTTCTAAAATATCAAGTCTCAAACTTTACTTCCCCTCTAATTATGTGGATTACTACCACATGTCCTTACTGATGTGGTCTTCTAACATAGGTGAGGCGTGTAGGCAGTGTAGTGGAGTGTGGAGGAAGAGCGTGGTAGTGGAGTGTGACATATGACCACAGAGGTGGTATGTATGAGTGGTTTGGTGGTTTACTCGGNCTGATTCTTGGCCATTGAGATTAGTGCACCCTTCCTTTAACTTATCATGTCTTTCCACTTTAGAATGATCTAACGACTGAAATTTACTTCGGATGACCCAACGGTCGAGGATTTATTTCAGATCTCCAGGTCTCCAAACTTCAGGTATTTCAAATCTCAAACTGAGAAATCTTGAAGTGAGATTTTTCTGGAGCGTAACCTCCTCACAACTTTATACCCGAAACGAATGAAGTTCGTTTGATCAAGATCTTAGATCAACAACTTGATTTTTTTGCGATGCAACTTTGCCTTGGATTAAATCTAATGACTCTCCATATTTTCTTATCCTATCCTTTCACTTAATTTGATCTGACGACTGACGAAGATTCAGATAATCGAATTCTCAAACCTTATGCCCCGTTTATCCTATCCTTTACTTAATTTGATTCGACGGATGATGGAGATTCAGGTGATCGAATTCTCAATATTTTTTCCCCACTTATCCTATCCTTCCATTAATTCAATCCGACAGATGACAGAAATTTGGATGATTGAGATCTAATATCTTTCATCTTATCCTGTCCTTCCACTCAAAAGTGATCCAACAACTATCAGGTATTCGGGTATTCGAATTCTCAACGGTCTGGGTTTGTCCTATGGAGATGTTGATCCTCATCACGTTTATGCACTACGCTTTCCATTCTTAACTTTGATCTCTACTTGCCATCGTCGTTTTCCATCAATGACAAGCACACACTTCCTGTAAAACATGCCAACAATCTCCCCCCTTTGGCATTGATGGCAACCCTAAAATACTGCACTATTCTTCTTAGACCTCCAACTGTAGCATCCAGACCACACCTTTTCTTCCCCTTTGACATCAATGTCAAAGAAAACATGCTCCCCCTGCACTGTTCCAGTAATTTTTTGGAGGTATCATATATTTAGCCAACACATACTCCCCCTGACAGGATGGACTCTCTTAGGTGAGAGAAGGGATGACACCCAGCTTCTGACGGAGATATTCAAATGGTGTCTTAGCTAGGGGTTTAGTAAAGATGTCTGCAATTTATTTCGTGGAAGGAATATAATTCAGCTAAACAACTTTGTTTGTAACCTTCTCTTTGAGAAAATGATAGCCTATTGGTATATGCTTCGTCTTTGAATGGAGAACAGGATTCTTGGAGACACTAATGGCACTGGTGTTATCACAGTGAAGTGGAATGGGATCAGTATAAGTTACCGTCAAATCTTCAAGAGTTTGTATCATCCATAAGATCTGAGTGCAACAAGTAGAAGCAACAATGTACTCTACCTCTATATTTGATAATGAAATAGATCCCTACTTCTTACTAATCCATGCTACTAATGAATCACCTAAGAATAATGCACCTCCACTAGTTCTCTTTCTCTCATCCAAACAGTTTTCCCAATCAACATCTGAATATGCAATTAATTAAAAATTATTATTTATAGGATGCCAAAGACCATAAGTCATTGTACCCTTCAAATATTTGAATATCCTTTTGACAACTATGAAATTACTTTGTTTAGGAGTAGATTGATAATGACCTACCATTCCAACAAGTTGAATTATATCAGGACGGGATGATGTGATGTACAAAAGACTGCCTATCATTGATCGATATGTTCTCTGATCAACATCAGGTGAAATATCATTTTTACTGAGCTTGAAACCAACCACCATAGGTGTGCTTACAGGTGTAGAATATTCCATCTGAAACCTCTTTAACATCTCTTTCAAATACTTTTCTTGAGAGATAAATATCCCTGCAGAACTCTAATTGATTCGTAAACCAAGAAAATATGAAAACTCTCCTATCATGGACATCTCAAACTCAGTCTGCATTGAATTAGAGAACCACTGAAATGAAGGGTCATTAGTTGATCTAGATGGATATCAGTGGCCACCCACCTTTTCCAATTGGGTCAAAACGGTTTTCTGACAATTTTGGCAATTTACTATTTTTAGCAGTCTTAACTTTCGAGGCCATTTTGAGGGCCTAAATGAAGGTTTTTCGTGATAAATCTCCTCAATGATATCCAAAGGAATGATTGAGCCCCCAAAATAAATCTCCTCAATGATACCTTTCCAACGGGCTATCACATTCCTAAAACAGAGATCGTATGCAAAAGTTACGACCCCAGGAAGTTGATGTACTAACTTACCCAAACAGGAAGTTGATGTCCACATGACTTTTGGCACTTCATCTCCTAGGGTTAGGTTTTTGGATGTCTAGGGTTTTCGGCATTCTTTATTATTGTAAAAAAGGGCTTCAGAGCCTCATTGTAACCTTCTTCTTGCGAATGCGCATTGTCGTCACATCTCTTATCAGAGATAAGCCGCCACCATTCCAGCAAGCTTGTTTCCGTTGCATTTTACAGTTTCAGCTTATTTTGTTATTGAATAGAAAACCAATTTTACTGTATCTCTGTTATTTTGTGTTAAGCACCTGTTAATAATTTGTATTCATTTCATTCTTCTCATAAAATCTAGATCAGTGGTATCAGAGCGGTCTGCTCCTTGTCGTCTTAATGCATGTCCCCAATGAGGTCAGAGTACAAAGAGTTGGGTCTCGAGCTTGTTTCTCTTGAGGAAATAAGCTCTCGCACGCCCAAGCGACCTACCATGGTAGGAGAAAAGAAAGATGAAGGGATAGGAGATCCTTTCAAACTGTTGATTGAGGAATCCCTAACGCAACAGAGGAACGAGATGATGGATAATTTCGCGCAAATCCTTCGGTGGCTACCAACAGGGGACGCATCTTCTTCGAACGGAGGCGCCGCCCCCTTCAAGGTACAAATAAACTTCGATATTCCTATATTTGAAGGTCATATAGACGTAGATGTCATAGACAAGTGGTCGAATCTAC
>JASDQU010381686.1:0-10159 GCA_032191745.1 Picea mariana | reverse complement strand
AGATCTGTGCTCTCAAAATTCTTGGAATGGAAGTGTGTGGGGAACGAAGGACAGTTGGAAGGGATCTTATGACATCAAGGCCACAGTTGTAATCTCTCTTTCACATTTAATATGATACAATAATATGATTCTTTCCTATAAAGCTTGTTGTGTTTTATTGTATGATTCCTTGATCACATACATAGGTTTATATTGAGTTTATGCTATTACTATCACTTTGTTTGGTTGTGTTCTTTTGTAGGTTCATCATTGTATGAGCATTGGAATGGAGCTAGGATAGCGATGGCGAGAGGAAGCGACATTTAAATGGTATCTCACCCATCCCTCTTTAGTTAGTAAATTCAATATTTAAAACTTAAGGAAAGTGTCATGTTCTGGTGTGTTTTGTTCTAGATCTAGGTGGATCTAGGGAGATCAGTTAGTGTCTGCACCTATCGATTTATCCTATAACAAGGAGATGAAGCACCAAAATTCATGTGGGCCCCATTGGGGTAAGTTAGTACATTAACTTCCCGGGGTCATAAATTTTGCATACGATCTTTGTTTTAGGCATGTGATAGCTTGTTAGAAAGGTAGTTTCCAGAACTATGCATTATGCCATCAAACTTTGACTCTGTTTATAGTTTGACTATGGAAAACCAAGAAAAAATTGTTTAGAGACCCAAAACGGCCCTAGAAGTACAAAAAGATGTACTGACATGAAAAATTCCAAAATAATCCAGTTGGAATAGGTGGGCGGCCATAAATATCCACATGGATGTTGTGTAGGGCTTCAGGAAAGGCCCATAAGTGAAGAACCCACAATTACAAAGAAATGTGTTGAACTGAAAACTGTCAAGATGAGCCAGTTGGAATTTGGAACAGGTGGGTGGCCACCAAAATCCACCTGAATCAATCCTCCCACCTTAGGAAGCAATGGTATCCATTGTGTTGAGTGACCGGGGAAGAGGGGAAAGGATTTTATGAATCTGAATCTTGGTGAGCTGCGTGCCTTGTTGGAGAAGTTGTGTTGCTTGGTCTGTAGAAGGATTTCACGAACATGTTTCTAGCGAGGTTGAATCTGTTCCACCAACTTGTTGTCTCTGGGCTTGATGGGGAATTGTGTAGGCACCATTATAGGTGAAGAAAAAATATCTTCTTTCTCTTCTGGAATCTGCTTCTACTGGATAGAAGGTGTTGAGGTTGTAATGGTTGTAATGGTCTTTTGTGCATCCTTTGAACAGACTGTGAAAAAGATGAATTTTGTAGTATGAGAGATTACCTTGCAGCACTATTTTGGTGGAACAATAGTCGAAAATACCTCTGTATCCTGTAGAGCTGACCCGCCAGAGTAATAATGACACTACGGGGTCGAGACTCATAAAAAACATGACGTTTCCACATATATGGTTGGCCCAAAAAAACATCACAGAAATCAAGAGGGGAAACATCACACACTACCTCATCCTTGAAGAGTTGGATGCCATAGGACACGTGGAACTGTTGGCTGACACGAAGATCTTGTCCCTGGTGAAGCTAATCGATGTTGTATGGTTGCGGGTGTGGTGTTGTTGACAACCCCAATTGTTTGAAGACCTCAGCTGAGATAAGGTTCTTCTAGCTGCCGCCATCAACAATGAAATGCAACAGGGTCCCCTTTGCCCACATCTATGAATGGAAGAGGCACTTCCCCTCTTCAGGATCTACAGGTTCTTCTGGTTGAATTGTTGTAGTCATGACAATAATAGTAGGGTCCGTGCCAATGAACTATCCGTTTTCAATATTTTTTAGATCATATTCTGAATCAGGGTTCAACTCCTTGTCTTTGACCTTGGCCACCAATGACTATTTCGAGTGACATTCATCGGTGTTGTGCCAGGGACTTTTGTGGAAGTTGCACCACTTCCCGGTGTCATTCTTCTTGTTTCCTTTTCCCTTCTTTCCTGTGTCTTGGACTGGTTTTTCTGGAGGTTGTTGGTTAGGGTCATTTTTACCATGCTTTGGTTGTTGAGGATTTGTAGACCCGAACTACCATTTATTCTGGTGCCTAAATTTTTGCTCGATTTTGATAGCATATCGATATGCATCTCCCAATGATGAGATTTTTAGCAAATCCATTTCGGTTTGGATGTACTTATGCAAAACCCCATGATATTTCAGAACCAAATGTCGCTTAGAGTCTTTGATACCCATCTTGGTGCACAAGGTATGGAAAGTATTTGTGAACTCCAACATTGTTTGTCTCTTCTCTTACCGTAGTGTGGTCCATCTCATGTACTGGTCTTCATAGTTATCAACAGGGTAGTATTGTTCCTTAACCACATCCACAGAAAAATCCCAAGTGGGCTCGACCCCATATATTCCATATTCCTTTGTGAAACTTTGCTCCGAGTAAGTTTCCCACCAATGTTTGACATGGGGAAGAGCCTTGAGGAGTGTGAAGGTGATATTTTCCCCATCGAAAAAATTGTGAATAGAGAAATAACCTTCTAGCAGATTCAACCATTTTTCTAAGGCATATGCATATATCTAACCTTTAAATATAGGAATATCAAAATTAACTTGTACCTTGAAGGAAGAGGTTCTTCCAAAGTGGTCGCTTGAAGAATATGAACCTATTGCTATCGACAGACATTGAAGTATGTGGGAAAAATTCTCCATCATTTCGTCCTGTTGTCGCACGAGAGCTTGCTCAAGCAATGAGTTACTAGAATCTTCTTCTCCAACATTTTTCTTTTCTTACGCCATAGATTTTTTCTTGGCCATGCGAGATATATTTTCCTCAATAGAGACAACCTCAAGACCCAACTTTCTATACTTGGACCTCGTCGGGGACATGCACTTGAAAATGATCAAGAGCAGCCTGCTCTGATACCACTGATCCAGATTATTTTCAGAATGAAATGAAAGCAGAGATATTACAATGAAATACACACAAAAAATTCTAGAAATAGAGAAATACAACAATACATGATTTCTATTAATGAAAGAAATGTACAAAGACTATAAAAATACAGAGTGCAAGACTCACTAGAATGGTGGAAACTTTATCTCTGAGAAGAGATGTGACGCCTATGCTCATTCCAAAGAAGATTATTACAATGAGGCTCTGAAGGCCTTTTTATGATAAACATAAATGCCAAAACCCTAGACATCCAAAAACCTAACCCTAGGAGATGAAGCACCAAAAGTCACGTGGGCCCCATTGGGGTAAGTTAGTACATTAACTTCTCGGGGTCATAATGTTTGCATACGAACTCCATTTTAAGCATGTGATAGCCCGTTGGAAAGATATTTTCGAGAACTATGCATTATGGCATGAAACACTAACTTCATCTATAGTTTAACTATCACAATCTAAGAAAAATTTGTTTAGAGCCCAAAAATGGCCTTAGAAGTACAAAAATATGTACTGACATGAAAAATTCCAAAATAAGCCAGTTGGAATAGGTGGGTGGCCACCAATATACACCTGGATGTTGTGTAGGGATTCAAGACATCCCAGTAAGTGCAGAACCCTCAATTAAAAAGAAATTTCCCCATTACAAAGAAATGTGTTGAACTAAAAATTGTCAAGATGAGCCAGTTCGAATTTGGAACATGTGGGTGGCCACCAATATCTACTTAGATCACACTAGGAACAAAATCACTCCCAAAAACATTGTTTCTTCCAAGACCATACATACCTCCATGAGGATTTCCTCCAAGAAAAAAGGCACTCCTAGAAAAATTGTTGCTTCTTGGACCAAACATGCCCCCAAAACGGTTACCTCCAGGAACGCTATTCCCTAAACTATAACTTGCCCTAGGGGGAGTACCCCCAAGAACAGAGGGATACTAAAAATGATTACTAGTCCCTGGACCAGAACTTCCCCAAGTAAAAAATGTATAACTAAAATGATTAGTACTTCTTGTATTACACATGATACTCCAAAGAATGTTAAATACCCTAAAAGTATTGTTTCCCCTAGTTTGACTGGGAGCATCCCCAAACCTTCTATGAGCATTCCAACCAAAAGGGAAACCAACATTGGGCATCATCAGGTTTCCTATAGGGATGCCAAAATCATAAGGTAACCCACTTCCAATGTTAGAACCAAGGCTTGGCCCCCCACCAGAAACAATTCTAGATGTGGTCATTGAGACTGATGTGATGGGTATGCTAACACTGGGTACACATATGGAAGGAAAAGAAGTCATTATGGACATTCCCCAGATGGAGAAACTTGATGTACTAGGAAATAATGATGTATGTATTATGGAACTAATGGATGGCGAGGAGGACATCACAGAGGTGACTCTCATGACACTTGCTGATTAGCTTGAAGACTCATGCATATTGGATGAAGTACTCGTGCCTGAGATAATGTGAGGATTACCGAAAAATAAAAATAAAAACTCAATAAAATGTACCCTTATCCTAAGGAGTACATGTTTGAAAAGATTGATCAAAGGAGGGTTAAAAATGGGTGGAGGAATTTCATCAACCACTTCAACCTCTACTTTCTCACTCTCCTTAGAATCCTTCTGAGACTCTATGGGCTCAATGTCTTCTTTAGTGGACACCAACCTATAATTGATAGGTGGTTGTTCCTCCACCTTAGGAGAAAGTCCACGTTGTCTATGGGACTATCAAAGTGGTTGGTCTACCATGGTGAATAAAATTTATTATGACAATAAGCCAATCAACCTATGACTGATCTAGACATGGAACCCAAGAGTACACTTCTAGCAAATCTAGGCTATCAACAAGAAAACTAGTGGATAAAGGGGCCTTCCAAAAACCAACCCCTTGGGGGATTCCATGTCCCCAAAATATTGGCCAGTGAAGGTGTGAGAGGAAATTATGGTAACCCACACATAGCATCCCTTATCACTGAAAGTACCATGGTGGAGGTGGGAACTCTTCAAGGGAACTAAAATAGGGGTTCAATGTCTACCCTATTTACCATATGAAATTCCCACTCGTAGTCATCTTTATAGATACCTAGGAAAGGCCACTATGGTTACCACCTCACAATTGGGGACTGGGCGGAAATTCATGGGTTGAGACCAAAACGTATGGGATGGGAAACTAAGCATGAAGATCTGAAAAGAACTACCTCACAGAGAGGTCTGGCACTACCGAACCCCTGTAAACGTACTAGTCCAAAGGACACCAAAATAAGTGGAGAGGAGATATCACTTCACTTGACCAGTGTGAACTAGTGCTTGACTTCTATGTTAGAGGAGCTTATTGGCAAGTGCTTATTGTGATAATGGATTTATGTACTCACCATTGAATCTTAGTTTCATTTTTGTGGCCTTAGTTTTATCGGACAAATCGATAAGTGCAGGCACACAAACTAATATCCCTAACTTCAGCAAAAAGATAGAACAAAACAGGGAAGAATACAAGTTTCTCCTTAGATTTCATTGTAATATAAACTAGTTCAGAGAGGGACAAATGACATACCATTTAAACGATGTTTGATCCTTGCTAGTGTCGTACTTGCTCCATCTTTTGATTTGTGGGATGGTGAACCTGTTAATAAGAACAAACCAACAAAGAGAGAGAACAACAATATATATATTCAAATGAAGTATATGTATAAGATCAAGGAGTTATACAATAAAAGTAGAGACACATTTATAGGGAAGAAATGTATTTCTGCATTATATTGAATGAAAGTGGAGAATACAACCCATGCCTTAATGTTGCAATGTAACTTCCAATGGCCCTTTGCTTCAACACACACACCTTTTCTCCGATGCTTTTGATGAAGAGAATTCACAACCTGAATTGGAAAGCTAAAACAAAGCTATCACAAGTACAATCTTCAGCAAAATTATTCATGCATAAGCAATCCTAGCATTTTCCATGAGATATCCTCTTTATATAGGGTGAAAGAGGGATGGATGAGGATATTAGGATGATCCCACTAAATAAAAAAAAGCGAGTAAGATCGAAACCGATCGGAGGCCACCTCATCTTATAGAAGATTCCCTTCTAGAACTTTTGTGAATTTCATATTTTCCTCTTGTTTGAGCTTCATAGCACCCTATGCAAAAGCATCCTGCAGCGATGCCACAATCTATTTTTGGTTCAACATGCGACGATCAAGCATCGTTGCACCCCAAGCATTTAGCAGGGTGCGACAATCTCCTTTGATATGGTTTTTAAGAAAAGAAAGATGATTCACTTCTTTATGGAGAAAGTCTCATTTTAGTAACTTCAAGGAACATAGAAGTGAGTTATGAACATATCGTCAGTTGATCATAGGGGTGAGCAAAATAATGTGTAACATAATTCCCCCCAAAGTATGAAGTTGGAACCTGTGATAGCTGAAATAATTTGTAAAATGTGTGTGTCAAAAACAAGGAGCACATCGGTCGGGAACCTTTAAACAATCAAGCATCTGCATAATAATATACCATCTTCTGAGGTAGGCATTCCCATACTCAGACTACAAGTGACTCTAATCATAAGTGTCAAGTGAGTCATGGCCACCAAACATACATTGTGGATCCATGTCATAATGATTCAACATAGCCACGAGAAATACACTGTGGATCTATGCTCTAAATATTTCTTGTAAATACTTACTAATAGAAGAACACACTTCAATCCTTTTGTTTTCAAATAAAAACAAAGATCTAATTCAAAAAGAAAGAGTCGTCCAAGAAGATAAATGCACTCACAACACTATTTCCCAAACTAAACTAATAATGCAAGCAAAAAATGAAAAATCAGAAAACTTATTTGTCTAATGCAAACAAAAATCGTTTTCCAACCAACAACAATCCAAAACTAAAAAAAGATCAATAACAACTTATCTAGAAAGCACTCAGGGATGAAGCCTTGAAATTATACCCTTGCAATAAGAAGTAAAAGATAAAACTTATGAAGCTTACGAAAAATACTCTCAACACTTGAGAAACAATCAAATTCAGGCTAAAGGATGCAAACCAGGGTGCAAATAATCATTCACTAGGACTAAAAATTCACCCCAAGAAGTAATGACAAATCTAGGCAAAGAGAAAAAAGTTGATTATCACTCCAAAAATTTCTACAGGAATCATCACATGATACAAAAGAGCATAGTGTGATGATCAAGGATTGTCACATGCAAAGGGAAAAACATAGTGTGACGTCATCGCTCTAGTTTACACAAGCAAGGTGTGACGATGACTGAACATAAGGAAAAAATGGAAAGAGGACAGAGTTTCTCAATGAACTTTTAGAACCAGGGAGTCAAGATGGATCACCCAAAGACTTAGAGAATAAAATTGACCAAAATCAGGCAAGCTAAAAGGAAAAAGGAAGCAAAAAGAAAAACAGGACGATCCCCAGTATGGTCACCAATTTTTTTATTAGACAAATCGGTAAGTGTGTGCACAAACTAATCTCCCTAACTTCAATAAGAAGCTAGAAAAAAATAGGGAAGAATACAAGTTTCTCCTTAGATTTCATGGTAATATAAACTAGTACAAAGAGGGACAAATGACATACCATTTAAACGACATTTGATCCTCACTAGTGTCGTCCTTGATCCATCTTTGGATTTGTGGGTGGTGAACTTGTTAAGAATCACAAACCAAAAAAGAGAGAGAACAATGATATATATATTCCAATGAAGTCTATGTATAAGATCAAGGAGTTATACAATAAAAGTAGAGACACCTTTATAGGGAAGAAATGTATTACTGCATTATATTGAATGAAAGTGGAGAATACAACCCATGCATTGATGTTGCAAGGTCCCTTCCAATGGCCCTTTGCATCAACACACACACCTTTGCTCCAATGCTTTTGATGAAGAGCATTCACAACCTGACTTGGAAAGCTAAAACAAAGCTATCACAAGTACAATCTACAACATAATTCTTCATGCATAAGCAAGCCTAGCCTTTCCCATGAGATATCCCTCTTTATATAGGGTGAAAGAGGGATGGATGAGGAGATTAGGATGATCCCACTAAATCATAGAAATGAGTAAGATCCAAACCGATTAGAGGCCACCTCATCTTCTAGAAGATTCCCTTCTAGAAATTTCATGAATTTCACCTTTTCCTATTGTTTGAGCATCATCGCACCCTATGCACAAGTAGCCTGCAACGACATCGCAATCCAGTTTTGGTTCAACATGTGATGACCAAGCATCATCGCACCCCAAGCATTTAGCAAGGTGTGATGATCTCCTTTGATATTGTTTTTAATAAAAGAACGATGATTCACTTCTTCATGGAGAAAGTCTCATTTTAGTAACTTCAAGGAACATAGAAGTGAGTTATGCACATATCGTTAGTTGATCACATGGGTGACCAAAATAATGTGTAACACTTAGATAATTTACTCTCCAACCCTACACCAAGGCCCTAAATCTTAATCTAATGTTGGTTTGCTATGACGAAAAAGGTATAATGGATTTTAAATTAAGAACCTTTTGTTCTTAGGTTGTTGATTGCTCAAGGAAAATTGGACGAAACTTTAGTCATGTTTTGACACTTTCCAATCCAAAAGAAGAAAAAATATGCATGCAAGAGAATTCACTTTTCCATTCGATGAACTCTATCTAAAGGAAGGGAATAAATTTTTTCACTTTCATATTTTTAAACCAAAAATAGAAACCTCACACTCTCTCATTAATCATTCAAGACAATCAAAGAAAATGAATAAAATCCTCAAAACCTAAACACACCAATGTAATCTTGAAACACGACACTCAAAATTTGTGCCCTAACACACTTATGAAATGCAATATTTTCTTAATGTAATAAAGAAAATGAACATGCAAATCAAACTAGCAAAACAAGAAACTAAGTGTTTTATAATATTAGTAGTGATGCAAGTGAGCACACCCCATTGTCTATATGGGATCAAAACTGAAAACATGGAAAATGATACAACAATGCAAAGTCTCTCAACACACACAAACTGAATGTAAAGGGATCAAATACACACTACTAGATATGAAAATACTTGCTACAGATGCTTCCCAGGTCATTACTCTCCAGGAAACAAACTCACACAAGAAAACAAACCAAGAAAAACGCTCAACACCTCAAATTCACTTGAACAAACAAACAACAAACAAGAGGCTTAACTAGGGATCAAGTTAATACTAAGAGACCTATGACAGATTCATAAACCATGCCCAAACATAGATTTGTGAAGGAAACAACTCAAATATCCCAAACAATCACCTATAGAATAGGCCATGACCTAGAAATAGTGCAAAGTGCGATCAACAGGAAGGCCATTGTGGGTTGTAGTGGAGCATCTCACGACTGCTCAATCACTCAAGCTCTCAAAGATAAAGCGTGACCTTGCAAGGAAATTGGGGAAAAACTCCTCGATTTGATCTCCTAGATAGTGACGAGGAAGGTAAATGGCTATAGACAAGTTTCAAAAATAAAAAAGAACATTGGAAAATCCAAAACTAAGGAACAATCAAGGATCCTTCCCCAGAGGAGTCGCCAGTTTTGTTGCAGAGAAATCCCCCTATGGACATGTGAGCACTCCCTCAGATCTTCCCGTGATATGAGATAGTTTGTAGAATAGACAACAACAAATTTTTCCCTAGATCTATTAGATTTTTTTGTACTTATACTAGGAGACAAAATGTCATACTTGATTACTAGGTGGTTGTCCTTGCATATTCTCAGCTGATGTAGCTCTAGAGATCCAGCCCCATCTCCTGCAATCTTCTTTCGACACACAAGGAAACAACAAATACCAATGCTCAAACCTTTTCAAGCATTAGGAAATTGCAAATACAAACTAGATCTAATCTAATATAGTCAAGGAAATAACATATATATCATCTACAATTGAATACACTAGCATTGGAAGGGGAAAGCCATGTAGATCTATATTAAAAATGGATAAAATGTGCATCATTCAATGGTTTACCTTGATTATTGACTGAGATTCTCCCTAACCCTTTCTCCATCTCTTCCTTAACCCTCACACAAGCAAGGCTAGCCTGATATGAAGACTGAATCGCTAGAAGAGATCCTCTAAATTTGTACAACATAAGTATATAATGGATTCTTCCTCCCCTTACTCTCAAAATGTGTTCTTTATATATAGATGGAGGAGGCTAGTCGATGATTCTATATCTCTAGAGCTTAATGAAACATGAATGTATGATGAGTTCCCAAGCTCATATCACGAGAGAAACAACTCACCCAATTT
>JASDQU010381681.1:0-11167 GCA_032191745.1 Picea mariana | reverse complement strand
GGTGACAGTACTGTGCCTAACCCCTGGTGTCTGTCTCTGCCTATCGCCAATAGTTGCCCGCCTCCTGTTCAGGGGCGTTTTGCTTCTTGTTGTCGTTATGATAGGTTGGGTCATCTTGATTGTATTCGTCTGACTTGCGTCCTGTTGGTTCGAGTATTGACCTAGTGTCGGGGGGTTGTTTCTTCTACACACGCGCACACACTAAAAAAAAAAAAAAAAATTCACCGGTTGACTGAGTAGTTGTCCTTAGCTAGGAGGGGTGTTACATAAGCATTAGGTTACATCAGCCCTTAATTTTTTTCCTTTAAAGAAAAGATAATATAGTCTGGGTACATTCTTCAGTCTGGCAAACTTCTTTAGTCTAGGTGCATTCTTTCATAAGTGAGTTTATATCTTAGTGTTGGACAAAGCTTTTCCTATGTAGTATGAGTTATTACTCCTTGGGGGTTGCTATATTTGGTAGTGAGTCAAGGTACCTTCATTTGCGGACAAGTTTGGTATGAGGGCAAATAACTTCATTTGTGGTTGTCAATACCTTCCATTTGGGGACTTGTTAATGCTGTTAGGAGGGTCAAAAACAAAATGGTGACACTTATAGGCCCATTTCTTGCTTTGGGGGCACTATTGTTTATGATTGTTTTGGACTATATTACCACTTAAAGAGTTGGTATCACCTGTTGATAATTGTTGCACACTACAGTCATCTACAAGCAAGCTTATTTGGAGTATAGTTTTGCAGAGACAACATATACAAAGAACATATATCAGATTCCTCTTCTAGTATTTTGTATTTTTCTATGATTTCATTGTATTGTTGCCACCAAATATTGAATACAATAAAGCAGTGGGGCTATTTTATTGTTTTTTATATTTCTGTAGCAGAGTTTGTGTTTACTATGTGAGTAGAATATTTTAAATACAAACTGTTTGTCTTAATATATAAACCAAGAACTGAAACAAAATGTATAGGAAAATTTAGCAAGGGACATTACATCCAACCATACATCCTCCAAAGTATTGTAGTACCACTTTTTCTTCTATCATCCATTCTACTCTCCAAATATGGCCCTGTCCATGTACAGGTACAGGCATGAATTCGGGCCTATAGTTGTACATGGACAGGGCCAAATTTCAAGGAAATGTGTTATATTACCATTAGTTTATAAGAAACATGTATAAGGTGTGATATGTAATAGATCAAGCATGTACTTTCTATATAAGCTAGGTTCACTATTAACTATGTAAGAGTGATTTTGAAAATGTATCATAAAAAATAGATGTAGTCCAATAATAACAACTTAATATTTAAAAATACACAATTAAGGAAAAAATATCAATGGTATTACATAACCACTACTTTCTAAATCCAAATGTATTGACATAATTTTGTCAACGTTGTACTATTTTCTAAATCCAAATGTATCACTACTTTCTTTCCTAATTTTGTCAAGGTATATGGTAAATTGATAGAGCCATATTCAGCCCTGTCCATGTACAAGTCCAAGCCTGAATTCGGGCCTTTACCTGTACATGGACAGGGCCATATTTGTCCATGTACAGGTACAGGCCCAAATTTGGGCCTGTACCTGTACAAGGACAGGGTCGAATATGGCCCTCTCAACAATCTAAAAAACATATCTAATTCCTAAACTATATTTAATTCCTAAACAATCTAAAAATCTAAACTATAATTCTGTTATAAATTTTAATTCTATTTTAGTAAATCAATCTAATATAACCATACCTTAATGACACTCGCTGCTCCAACTTCCATAACACCGTCGTTCCTCCAACATCCAATGCTCGTCTGCTCGCAGCAAATTCCAAGAAGCACAACAACACAACAACACAACCGACTCTCCGCACTCACAATGAACACTCTCTAAACTCGCAAACACTCTTTGAAATAGCAAACACTCTCCGAACACTCTCTGAAAAACACAACAAACACTCTCTGAACTTGCAAACACTCTCCAAAGAACATCATCAAACACTCTCTGAACAACACAACAGAAAACACTCTCCGAACAACACAACAACAAACACTCTCCAAACAACATAGCAGCAAACACTCTCCGAACAACACAGCAACAAACACTCTTCGAACAACACAGCAGCAAACACTCTTCGAGAAGTACAATAGTAAATACCCTTCGAACAACTCAGCAACAAACACTCTTTGAACTCACAAAAAATATGACAAGAGCGATGTGCGGGTAATTTATAAACATTTGTTTGGTCGAAATAATGTGCGGCTGGAAAAACTTTTCGGCCAAATGATAGTTTGGCCGAAACATTATTTCGGCCGGAATATCTTTCGGTCGAAAAGATGTTAGCGGATGAAAAAATATACACTCAGCTAAAATTGGACACAAAAATCGAGGGCATTGTCAGGGTGTCATTCAATTTGATGTTCAAAGGTTCGGCTAAAAAATATTACTTTCAGCCGAAAAAAAATAAGTTCAGCCGAAAAAATGATTTTCGAAATGTTGGAGACCTGATTGTCACGAAAGTGTAACCCACCTTCATGATTCTACCCATAGGACGCGCTTTGGAGATGGTTAATCTTCTATGATGGGTCCAACATCCTTGAACTATGCATTGTCAATATTTATCATGACCTCTTAATCCAATTTATATGTTCTTTCAATATCTATTGTTAAGTTCCAAAAATTGTTATTGGTATTACTATGTAATGATCTGTCTTTGAATATTGGCTATTTTTTAGGTTCCAATGTTGTTATGGCCCAAATGATATTAGAGAACATCCACAACCACCGTTAAGAAAACAAATTTTTTTCCAAAAAAGAGGATTCCAATGCAAATTTATAGCGAAGGAAGTGAATGATATGCCAGGGGTTGCAATTATCACCTATAATAAGTACCTACATGATGATTTCAATGGTTGGTGATGCCATGGAAAATATGATAGATCTAACAATCTAAAGTCCTTGAGCACCCCCCATCTTTCAAAGGAGATCCAATCAATGATAAAGATACTATGTGGAATTGGTGTTCCAGTTGATACAATATTTGAACGTCATATCCTTGATGGGCTATTTGGTTCTGTGATGGGTGATAGAGACCTTATTTTATGTAGAAAAGATGTCTCCAATATATTCAACCACCATTTGAAAGATAAGTATCAATTAGATCCCAAGGATTCTATAAGTGTTAACAAGTGGTATCAACAAGAGAAAAAAACCTTTTTTTTCTACTAGCGACCAGAAGGGGAGGATGTACCATTCATAATTGGCATCCAAACAAAATGGATGCTTGATATGTTGGTCACATGTTGTCACAACAACATGCTGGCTTTGGATTCTACATTTAGCACAAACAAATATGGGTTGAGTTTCATTAGTTTTTTTATTGTTTCTATTGAGTTGATTGTTTCATTCAATATAATTAGTACTCTAAAATTAAGAAGTTGATTATTGTATTGGTTGGTGTAGTACCAATTATACATGGTTCTTGCCTTCGATTCTCAATATCGCGGTATTATCGTTGCATGGGAAATGTGTTTACGCAATAGAACATTAGATATAGCCCAGTTTCTTAGTCCACTCCTAGACGCATTCAGGAAAAGATGCCCAAATTGGAAATTGAATGTTCTCATGACAGATGATGCATTAGCAGAAATTAAAGCATTGAAGTGAGACAAATATTTTGCACGTTATGAATGTATGAATTATCGTTAGCACCTGTACACCTAGATATTTTTGTTATTATATTTAATGCTGAATATATTTGGTTGTTAAATATTAATCATGTTCAATTAACACAAGAACAATATCATTTTTCTTGTAGGAAAATTTTTGGTTGTCACATCCTCCTTTGCAGTTTGCATGTTCGTCATACTTGGTCAAAAAATTAATTTCAATTGGCATCTTCCCTTGAAAGAGCTAGGGAATTATCTCATAGTCTAAGTGAGATAATGCATTGTTGTCGTGATCATGATGCCGTTAGTGAGGCAATGCGAACATTCTTTGAAAAATTTGCTGGCAAAGTTAAGTTTTTGGACTACTTCAGAAAACATTGGTTGGAAGGGGATAAGATATGTAATTTTCTTATTATGCTATCTTAGATTAATTTCTCCAACATATATAGATCATTTTAATTTAGTTATAATTACATGTCATATTGATTTAACATATTAATGATTGGTTGTATTTTTCTTATTAGATATGTGGAGAAAATGTTATCAGGAATTTCCTCATGCTAATCAAGAGTCCAATAGTTCAATTGAATCATACCATTGCTTCTTGAAGACCAAGTTCTAATGTGACCAAAGGTGTAAATGTTCTATGAGAATGGATTGGTTGATTTTCTCCCTATTGAATAGGGAGGAATCTTTTTTTGTGCATCGAAACTATTTGAAGGAATCTGAATTTTTAACAAATTGGAAGAAGGAGTGATACCTTGAGACTTCATTAGAGAAATCTAGGAGAATTCCTAACAATGATGTTAGTCCTCATGACATTGTTGAGTGTGCATACATGGTTATTAGCCAGAAAGATCATGAAAAATATTACATTGTATCAACATCTACCGCAAATGGTCGAGTATGTGATTGACCATGGGCATTGTGAGCAACACATGCAAACATGTTTTGGATGTCAATGCTCTATATGTAATTTGTAATGAAGTATCCCAAGAAGATTTTATAGAGGAAGCAACCGTGGATGAGATTATAGAAGAACAAGCCACTTATATGCCTCATACAAACGATGTCACAAATGATGCCAATCGGGACAATGAAAATGCTCATGAAAATAGGAATGGTGACAATGTTGGAGGAGATGATGGAAATTTCCTTAAACAAGGAAACAATGATTGTGATTTGATTATACAAGGGATGTTAGAGAAACTACAATGATTACAGGTGATCCTTCTTTATTGTATGAAATTTATCCATTAAAGTTTACTTTATTTTAATATGCTATGGTATTTACATATCAATTTGAATGTTTTATATGATTCATCTATTTTAAAATTTCATACATTTAAATTGGTAATATGCAATTGATCATGCACCACGGGAACAACATAAATATTTGGAAAAGAAGGAATATTTGAAAATATTTCTTATTGACTTCAATGATAAATTTATAATGGACTTTGACTTCACCAATGACCCACAAGCATTGAATGGATCTCTAAGAAGAAAGAAAAGTTGGATTATCCCTAGATTTAAGCGTCAACGGAGGGCTCAACGAGCTCTAGCAGAGGAATTGAATGTGAATGTTGACAAATATATGCCATATGAATTTACCGAGTCTAACCAACGTGGGAGGAGAAAAGATGCATCCATGCCAAATCCACAACGTGGGACAATAGTTTCATCCATGCCAAATCGGGGCAATCAAACACATTTGCCTTTTCATTTGAATAATTTTCCTAATGATAAGAATTGATACATATCTTTCTATGTTTAAAACTCTCCAAATAGTTCCTACCGATAGTTGTTGTTTCTTTTCAACATTTTTATAAACCTTGTCTTGAACATGTTTTAAGTGTTCCTTGTCTTAAAAGTTTGTCATTGCACCCTTAAAATGATATTAATTTTTTGAATTCACATTCCTAGTCCATTAGGAATTATTTTAATATCTTTATCATGTTAAGAACATGGCTTTCCCTTTCTTTGATTTGTGGTTGGGTCATTCCTTTGCTTGGCACATTGTTGTTCCAAATTCTCACTATTTTGACACTCATTAGGGATATTCATTTGCTAAATATTGGCTCTTCATTGTTCAACAAACAAAGGTGTTAAGCAACATTCCTTTCCTCAATGACTTAGATAAATTTCTTTGTTATACTTCAAAATTCATTGCTCGAGGTCTAGTCCTACATTAGTACTATCATTTCTTATCTTCTTTACTCAATGGTAAGATCACTTGGTTGTTCAACACTTAATCATGGCCCATGTTTTTTCTATGGTCGCATTCAGTCTTCCACATTAATTAAGAAATACACTTCTATGAGCCATTAAGTATGGTTTTCTTTGTTTGGTTCTTTATACATAGTCTTCTCTTCTAGATTTTAGCCATTGAAATATTTCTCAAGCCTCTAATTTCATAATTTGTTTATGCATATACATAATCTTCTACATTCTTAATAACACACCACATTAGATCTATATTCCAAAATAATTGTAGTAAAATTGAACTGGATAACTTAGTCATATATCTCCTACATCTTGTGATCACCCCATTCTTGAACATACAACATCCCATGACCCCCCTCCTTTTGAGGCCTCTTATGGATATACTCATTTTTCCCATTACGAGTTTCCCATTAATCTGTGGCCATCACCCTCTTCTCAGTTTTTGAAGGAACACCACAACATTTCTTCATTTTTTCATCAACTAGCTAGAATTCATGATCATGTTTTCATTACTCTCTAGGTGTCTCAAGAGCACTCCAACACTTGTTTTGGCCTATTGTGCAACACTAGCTTGATACTTTCATCGGCAACTACCCCCTTTGTGGCATGGTAAAAGGACCATTAATTGTAAATATGGTCCCTATTGGCTCTTACCTATCTCACTTAACCATTGGAGTCTCTCTTTATGGATTTTGTTAGTAGTTTATGAAAAACAATATAATTTATAACTATTTAACTAAAATATTGTTAACCATCGATGTTATTTATGAATGGGATTTGTCTTCATTTAATTTGACTATGGATATATGGTATCCAAATTTATTGAAACGAAAATATAATTAGACGTGTTTATATCTTGTTTCTAGTACTAAGATTTTATTTAAAACAAAAAAAATTTGGTAATTTTAAAGAAATGAAGAAGTGAATTAGGGCATGATAAAATATTGGAATCATGTTTTGAAGATTTTTCCTAGCACTCTAGCATGGATTGATGAGGGTTAAAAATCCTTATCAACATAATCCACTAATAGGATTCAAATTTCAAAACCAACCCATGAAATTTGATGGTTTGGATCACTCTATTACTTGTTTTAAGATTTCCAACAAAGATTGATGATGGTTCTAGTAATTGTTTTATTGTATTTGATAGGTAAAATTCCTTAAAATGGCTCATGATGAGTAATTTTCCTCTCAAATTCCATCCATGTGAGTTACCATAGAATGGATATTAGAGTATTTATAAGAAATAAAAGAAAAATATATTAAAATTTCATGGGTAAAGGAGTGTAAAGGAGGCCAAATATAAAGAATAAATTCCCTATCTTCAACTAAGTCAACTTCCACAATGAAAAAGCATAAGGCTACAAGCAATTTTCCTATCAAATTTCATCCTTGAGGGCTACTATAAAATTGATATCATAGTATCCAAAAAAATATTAATTTAAAATTTCATGATAAACCAATGTAAAGGCGAAATATAAAGAATACATTAGCTATATCTAACAAACTCAACATTCATAATGAAAAAACTCAACCCTATGTTTAACAAACTCAATGTAGATAATGAAAAACCCTAACCCTACTCTCAATAATGTCAAACTCCATAATGAAAACCCTATAAGCACATTTATAAATGGACATAATGCACCCAAATGAGCCCACACACCCATCAACCGTCATGTCTCTTGGACTCTCCATGGGTGTATTGATGGGGTCATCCAACCTCTCCAATGCACCCATGCTTCCAAGTGCAGATGGGTCCACTACTTGGGCGTGCTTCCAAGTTGCTCCATCCTTGTTTTCTATATATGCACATTTTGTCTTTAGTATATGCTCATTTTGGCTTCCATAAATGTGCATATACAGAAGACAAAATTCACATATATGGAAGCTTTCCTCTGTAAATGCCCATTTTTGTCTTCCGTAAATGTGCATATACAGAAGAAAAAATGTGCATATATGAAAGAGAGTTTCCATATATGTGCATTTTGGCTTCTCTATATGCACATTTATGGAAGCCAAAATGCGCATATATGGAAGACAAATTACACATATATGGAGGAGAGCTTCTATATATGTGCATTTTGGCTTATGTAAATGCGCATATACAGAGGAGAGCTTCCTTATATTTGCATTTTGGCTTCCCTAAATGAGCATATATGGAAGAGACCTTCCATATATGTGCATTTTGGCTTTTGTATATGTGCATTTACGGAAGCCAAAATTCACATATACGGAAGAAAGATTTTGTATATGCACATTTTGGCTTCCGTATATGCACATTTTGCCTTCCGTAAATGCACATATATGGAAGAGAGCTTCCGTATATGTGCATTTTGGTTTTTGTATATGTGCATTTAAGGAAGCCAAAATGCGCATATACTGAAGCTCTATATACGGAAGAGAGCTTCCGTAAATGCACATTTTGGCTTCCATAAATGCGCATACTTGGAAGAAAAAATGTGCATGTACAGTGGAGAGCTTCCATATATGCACATTTTGGCTTACGTGAATGTGCATATACGGCAGAGAGCTTTCGTATATGTGCATTTTGGATTATGTAAATGCACATATATGGAAGAGAGTTGTCGTATATGTGGATTTTGGCTTCTTTATATCTACATATACGGAAGGAAAAATGCACATATACAGAAGAGAGCTTCCAAATATGCGCATTTTGGCTTCTGTCAATGCGCATATACAGAAGAGAGCTTCTGTTTATGTGCATTTTGGCTTATGTATATGCACATTTAAGGAAGAAAAAATGCGTATATACGAAAGCTCTTTTCTGTATATTCGCATTTACGGAAGGAAAAAATGCTCATATACAAAATCCAAAATGTGCATATACGGAAGAGAGCTTCCATACATGTGCATTTTGGCTTCCGTATATGAGCTTCCATATATGCGCATTTTGGATTCCGTATATGCACATTTATGGAGACTTGAAAGGAAATCAAGGGGAAATAGGAGGGGGAGGGATTATCTATGATCTTGTGGGAATTGTTGTAAGACATTACGCCTAGAGCATTGGTACTGACACAAATAATGTGGAAGAATCTCACGCACTTTGGCAAGGTCTAGCTCAAATGAAATCTCAAGGTATCACAGAATATTTGGTCTTTGGAGACTCACGTATGCTCATCCAAGCCATGATCACTACACCCCAAAGTAGTAATCTAAAGCTATCCAATCTGATAAAGAGAATCCACTTTCTCTCCTGCTCCTTCCAAAAGATTGAGTTTTTCCACATCCCTAGATATTTCAACTTTGAAGCAGACAAAGAAGCCAATAAGGAAACCCTCCTCAACAAGGGGGATCTTCTCTTCAACAATGAGGTTCAGATATCCTCCTAAGGCTCATTCTTTATTTTGCAGAAGCTGTGGCTACTAGGCTCAAATTTTGTTGGATGTCCACGTGCTTTAGTCTCCTAGCAATTTATTTACAGACTACGACTTTTTTTTGTTTTTTAAATCAAGTCTTGCTTATTGTGTCCTCATCTGGCATCTAGGGAATATGCTTCTCATATTTGGATTCCATCTTTTGAAGCATATGTATGATGGTCCTGTTCTATTGGTTTTGCCATTGTTTTTCTAATATATCTCATAACAATTTCTGTAAAAAATAATGATACAAAACAATGCAGGCAAACAATTATATTATGCATTGCAATGTAAGAGCATGGTGCCCATTGCAAATCCAAATAAAATTAGGTGTTACATAGGAAACCTATAGTTTGTGGTTAATTCAAAATAAAAAAATAAAAATGATAGGAACATTGATGTAATTATATATTATTTGTAGTTAAGTGATTGTCAAAGTTGTCTATTGAGTTTAAGTTGAGTGGTACGGAGGAAGAATTGTTATCCATTACCAATCACCAACATAATGTATGTTGATGAGCATTAAAAATGATGGAGATTAACAAAACTATTATTCATTCACAATTTAAGAATATGGTATACATTACAAATAATCCAAATAAAAATGTAACGTCCTCCTCGTTACGACAACAACTCAGAGAATAGGTGCAATTTTTTTTTTTGTTAAGGTGTGTTTGCGCGTGTAGAAGTAACAAGCATACTTGACTCTACGTCGCCACTTGACAACCAACAAGACGCAACCACGATGTTCAACACAAGAAGACTGAAGGCACACAATGAGTAACTGCAACCATATACGACCTGTTGGCATTTGGAGGTCACTCCTGGATTGCTAGCAAGAGAAGAGCCCGAAGCCCATCAGTTTTATGTCATGATTTGTTTAAAGGGTGATCAAATGGAAGAAAACTCAGAACATCATTGTGTCAACTCAGAAACCAGACCAAGCATGCATGAAAGAGTGAGGTCTTGATAAACTCCAAACAGTGAGTCGTAGTAAAAGGATGAGCAGGTGGAAGACTTACGCAAGAAGGGTGCAAAGGTCTATCACAAACATCAGGTGTGTAACAGACTAAAGAAGAAATGCATTCGAACACAAAATCCTTTTACATTCAAACACAAATACCAAAGAATACAAAGATGTCACAACAAATCCTTTATCGCAACAAGATTGTTAAGTCCACGTGAATCCTTCAACTGTGAACCCTCCAGCAGAAGATGAAACGAAGATGGAAAAAGGAGAATTGTTTGTTATAAACCAAGAAATCTCAAACACAGAGGCATAACTAGGAAACCGGAGTATTTGTTGAAACTTTACATTCGGGAGCTTATCTCTACCATCGATAGATACAAAAATGGAAAAAATGCCTACATATACTCAAAACAACAACAGCAGTGGAACCAAGAAAATGCATTCAAAGCTTTGCATCTGCATGGCTTCTGACACTCTGCAGCCGCAATCTTTGAATAATCGTGCAACTTGTGGCAAATGAAATAGATCTTCTGACAGTTACATCGGCGAATCGACGTGCTTTTAATTCACTGTAGGACGTCCCCATTATGGAAGAGACGATGTCTAACCACCCTCAACCACCTCAATAACTGCTTCTTGGGATTGAGAACGGCCAGGCCAACTCAGCATCTCGAGATAGGGAAGACTTCTCGCGCTGCCACCTGGAACAACTGAATAGCTTGAGGGATGGACATGAGGGCTAGCGCGGAGAACATGGTGTATGATAGGAGTGATGGCATCGGGGAAGTGCGTGGAAGGAGTGGCGAGAAGTGAGAGTGATGATAGAGAGGGGCGACAGAGGATGATCCATGGCGAGAGACACCCGGGTAGATGGAGAGAAGACAAGAGAAATGAACTCATCTTCAGGTGAGAGACTGATGTGGAAAG
>JASDQU010381679.1:0-11166 GCA_032191745.1 Picea mariana | reverse complement strand
TCCCTTCTTATAGGTTTACATAATTCTCCAAGTCAAAACCCTATTATATGTATTCACATCACTCAAAACTAGGAATTCAATATTATATGCATATGCAAGTAGCTCAAATATTTAAAGACATTCTCTAACTAACTATCCAACTAACACATCAATATGTTAATTATTTAATGTGTAAGAATCCCCTAGATGGTTGTGCCCTCAAGGAAGTAGTGGCCCTCATAGTCTTGTTGCATAAGTTGCATAGTTGCATAAAATTGCATAGTTGCATAAGTAAGCTCAATATCAAGTTTCTCAAGTTGCATAGTTTCATGTTCTAGGGACCTATTTTTTTGTAGGTTATCCTCTCCCATTTAGTGATTTTTATGGATATGACGATGGATTAGGTGCCTTGGGTGATTGTAGGATTGTAAATCCTTGGAGGTTTATGAGGGGGACAAAATCACCATTTTCTCTCATGCAATGTTGGTGAAGGGCATCCTTGAAATTCAACCTTCTTGAACCATATGTTAGTGGAGCCTTAGGAGTGCATGAAATCATCAAAATCATATCTAAAATAAGATACAATGCCCACTCAATCATCCAAATCATTTCATAATCAATAAATTACACAAAACCCAACACAATTATATTAATCATGTTCAATAGAGGTATCATAGAGTACAAAGATGATCAAAATATCTTTAAAATGGGCCTCATGATACTACAATTGGGAGGCCTGTCATCACCTCCCAACTTAATTTTTTTCACACCCTTGTGAAAAAAAAAAGATGATGTAGCTACTGCTACTTCCTCTTTTACTAATTAACTACTGCTAATCTCTACAATCCTTCTTCAAATCATATGCCACAAATTGGCTAGTGTCACCCTTTCCATGGTACCTAGGATCTTTCTACACCTTTTTCCATACTTCCTGTTCCTTATCTTCGTCCAATAATACTATTGTTGTAGGGTGCAAAAGGAGAGGGGGGTTGAACCTAAGCTATATCTAATTTATATTGACCCTCCTCAATGAATTATTGCACAATTGGTCCCTAAACATGGAGGCTTGCAAGTCATTAGGGAAATGAGGATCAACCCTCTTAAGGTCACGTGATAATGAATTCCACCTTCTTTAGTGGGAATATGGAGCATATTTGTGTTTGATCCAAGAAAGGAATATTGGATGGTTGTTAAAATAATATTATGGTATGTATAAGGAACCAACGTCTTTGTCTTAGTCATCAAGATCAAGGTAATGATAGCTTTGACTTACATGGGTTTGTCGATGAAGATTGGGTTAGAGACGCGGACAAGAAAATGTCCACAAGTGAAAATGTATTTATTTGTTCCAATGAGTAGTGAGGTTGATGAGTAAGACACAAACCATCATTGCCTCTTCTAGTTCAAAGGAACGATATGTTGTTGCAACAAAATTGATCAAAGACGCATTTCGGTTACTGAGAGTATGAAACAATATTGCTATCAAAAAGGCTAGTTTAGAAATCGAATGTGATAGCCAAAGCACCATTGTAATGACTAAGAAGCCAAATTATAGTTCTAAGAATAAACATATTTATGTGGAGTACCACATTTTGAGGGAAATAGAGGAAGTAGGTGTAATGAGATTGATAAATTGTAGATCAAATGTAATGCAACATAAGAACTAACAAGGAAATCAATGGAGTGAAGTCTGTCTTGTGTAGAGACATGCTTGGAATTTACACTTGTTCAATGTGATCTTATCAATAAATTTAGAGAGTAATCTACATGCAAAATTTTACCTATCAATGTCATTTTATCCCATCTTATGATATTTTCATTCCCCTTAATTTGTCTATCCAATTGTAACTTATTCCACCACAAAGATGCATGACTCTTTAATTTTTTACATGTAAATATTGCCTTTTTGATATCCTCAATCTGTTCAACACTCAAATAATTTCTCTATCTTCCCTATCTAGCAATCAATTGTTCAAGGTTAAAGCTTCCTCCATACATAGGGGATTAAAGTTTGAGTTTTCCTCAAAAATATGTTATGGCTCTTATAATTATTTATTTTTTAGTGCACTCCTCTTCTAGTTCTTTTGTTTTGGCTTCATCGAATCCCTACAAATTTTCAAAGTAAACTATCTAATCATATCCCTACAAATTTTATGTCATCATATCCCTACAAATTTTCAAAGTAAACTATCTAATCATATTGTTGAAATAAATTTACTACCTCATGGTTGTTATATGCCCTAGAGGTTTCTTATATAGTCTCCCTCTTGTCGAAGCCACCCCTCATATTTCACTTTGATGTTAATTCTGTGTAGTCTGTAGGGTTGTATACAGAGAAATATTCACTAGCCTAGAATATAATTACAATAGGGCATATCAAAAGAAAGGTATATTGAACCCCCTTATTTTCTCGATGTGAAGGAGATATTAAAAAAACAGGAAGTTCAGAATGACAAAACAATAATATAAGGCATAAGAAATAGGCTTTTGAAATTTTAATTTTTAGAAATAGAGAAATATAGGGTTTGGAAGGTATTATCCCAGGTTCCAATTTTTTGTGGTTTTGGAGTGCTAGGATATCCCTCCTATAGTAATGATGTTTACCTGGTCTTGGATCTTGGGCCTCGGGTTGAGATAATCATAATATTTTAGCATCTTTAAATACTGATCAAAAACCTTTATATGATTTAAGAATGCTGAGTATAATGACATTGATACATTTTCTCTTTGTGAAACCTAGAGTTTATGTATTAATGTTGCGACATTGACGCAAATCCATAGCGAGTAGTTCTACCAGTTATAGATTTGAATCCAAATCCATATAGATACCCAGTTGTTGTTTATGTAGATTCAATTTTTAACCTTGACCTTGAATCAATCAATCTTGATACAGATACGGAGCAACATGCAGGGAAGGACTAGAGTTTCATAAATGGAACAAATCATAAAAACCATAGAATTCCTAGGTAGGTAGGGTTATAAATTCCAATATAGGTCAGTTCAAAATAATTTTAGGAACCACACAAAGATATAAAACCCCCTCAGGAGGGAGATAACCACACATACTCTAAAACGAAAGGACAATACCACTTAATGACATTCTCAACCATTTTTAGCATTTTTAGAAACAATTAGAGGAGAGCCATTACCGATTTCTACGACATCTCAATGAGTTTGGTTGGATGGGGCTCCTCTTCCTTTGTCGATGTCCAAATGGAAGATACGACCCCTAAATATCTCCACTCTTGCATGGGTTTCGTTGGATAGAGCACGTTGCTATGCCTATGTCGATGTCTCCACTCCTGCACGTTGGGTTTAGTCGGATAGGGCTACTCTCCCGCGCCTAGGGTTTCTCTATGATTTTTGTCTCCAATCTTGCAAAGGGTTTGGCCGGATAAGGCTACTCTAATGTGCCTAGGTCGGCTTCTCTCTGGTTGTTGTTGTGAATGGGCACAGGAAATTAGATTTTTGAGTTTTGTATTTTTTTATTTTTTATGTTTTGTTTTTTTATAATGTTTTTTTATTATTTGTTTTTAATTATATATATATATATATATATATATATATATATATATATATATATATATATATAAACCTTTTCAAAATTGGTACAGACAAGGGGAATCTGACTGTTTAATTAAAACAAAGCATTGCGATGGTCCCTGCGGATGCTCACACAATGTGATTTATGTCTAGTTCTTTGCATGTCAAAGTGAAGAAATTCAACCAAGCATGGGTAAACAGTGAGAGTAACTATGAATCTCTTAATGTAGCTAGATATATTTTCATCTAATTAGTGATGCACGTGAATGGATTAACGATATTCCCACAATCCCTAGCTACTATCTAGATAAACCACAACCAAGGAAATGGGCTTGGAAGAATTAGCAGGGAAACAAGACCCTGTTGAGATTAACTCTAGCCCAACTTTGTGAAATGACTTGAGAGGTGTAGAATAAGTGGGAGTTGTTTTTAGCGCAAGTTAAATACAACCACTACTTTTATCATTATTTTACTTATTTTTTTGGGCGGAGGCAGGGCATTCTGCATATGTTAAAATATAACACACATTTCCTCAAAGTGTTGTCATTGATGGAAATGGTTGAGAGCTCATTCTTCATGCACTTTATGGAAATGACTTTAGGAAACCAAAGAGGATCATTTCCTTTAAGGAATTACAAAGTTCCTACAAAGAGGATCATTTAACACCTAAGGGAATTCAACAATTCATGGATTCCCTTTGTTGATCTATGCCTTGGTTTAAGCACTCAAGCAATAGTGACATTACATTATTGGTAAGGAAAAAATCCTTCACACTAAGCATCAACCCCTTATGTTTATGAACTTTCAATCTAAGACTACAAAGGAATATTAAATGGGAATCTTATGATTAAAACTTTTATCCCATTATTAAGTACAAAAGGGGGACTACTAATAAAGTTGTTTATGTGTTGAATAGCCCTCCTTCCAAGGTTTTACATATTCTCAATACCTAATTAATTTGAATAGCTTGGATTCTACCAACCACTTCTAGTTAATTTCCACATGTTCTCAAGAATCCATATCCCTAAACCTTATTAGTGAATTTCCCACTACTCTTATTAAGAACATATTAAAAAGCATTGAACAAGATCGATGTGGAATAATGGTACCCTCTACCCAAGATTGATGATCTCATAAATTAGTTGAAAGGATCCAAATATATTATAAAGACCGGCCTAACTTTTATTTATCAATGAGTATATATGAACCCTTCTAATTATTAGGCATATCATATGTAAGATGTTAATATTTCTCTTGACCTTATTCACCAACATAAATTTCAAGAAACAATGAGAAGTCATTTGGGCATACTTTCATTCATTGTTTGGGTTTTGTTATGAAGTATGCTAGTGTGAATGCATATATAGCCAAGGTCAAATTCCTTCAGGGTTGGCCCAATCCTTCTAATACTACATATATAAAGAGTTCATTAATTCTTGGTGGCATGAATTTATATAGAAAAGTCATTCAACATTTCTCTCACAACGTTCAACCATTAAATCAACTCTCCAATCAAAATAATTTATCATGGAATGTCACAACACCTAAGGGCATTCGAAAATTCAAGGATTCCCTTTGTTGATTTATTCCTTGGTTTAAGCACTCAAGTAATAGTGGCATTAGATTGTTGGTAAGAAAACGATCCTTCACACTAAGCATCAACCCCTTATGTTTATGAACTTTCAATCTAAGATTAAAAAAGGCGTCTTGAATGGGAATATTATGTTTAAAATTTGTATACCATTATTAAGTACAAAAGGGGGATTACTAATAGAGTTGTTGATATGTTGAATATCCCTCCTTCCAAGGTTTCACATATTCTCTATACCTAATTAATTTGAATAGCTTGGATTCTACCAAACACTTCTAGTTAATTTCCTCATGTCCTCGAGAATCCATATACCTAAACCTTATTAGTGATTTTCCCACTACTCTTAGTAAGAACATATTAAAAATCATTGAACAATACTAATGTGAAAGAAAGGTACCCTCTACCCAATATTGATGATCTCATAAATTAGTTTAAAGGAGCCAAATATCTTAGCAAGATTGGCCTAACTTTTATTTATCAATGAGTACATATGAGCCCTTCTATTTATTAGGAAAAACTCTCAAGATCAAATATCGGATCTATGTCAACAATGGATTTTCAGGTCAATGATAATAAGCTATTGTTATTGTGCCCCACACCAATGTTTAAATATCTTTATTGACACGCTTGTGTTTTTGTGCACTCTTTCTTACAAAAATGGGTGGGGCTAGGTGTAAGTCCTAGGAAAATTTGCAAAATAGATTATCCCAACTCATGGTGGCCTCCTAGGAAAAGGGTGGTTTCCATAGCATGGTATGGAACCTATAATAGTACCCACATTGTTCTTAGAGGAAAAATGTTACCTCTAAAGTGTCTTTGTTGTGGTTTTAGTTCATGTTCATGGCTAATGAGCCTTATATATCCATTTATGGTGTAAGGCCCTTGTTTTCCTCCCTTGATTATGGTCAAGGCTCCGAGACCCA
Organism: Picea mariana; assembly: GCA_032191745.1. Classification (NCBI taxonomy): domain Eukaryota; kingdom Viridiplantae; phylum Streptophyta; class Pinopsida; order Pinales; family Pinaceae; genus Picea; species Picea mariana. The sequence goes on along the minus strand of JASDQU010381679.1, from coordinate 5,130 downwards.
TCCTTACTATGCAAAAAATTCTAATCACACCCATATCCCACTTGTATGGAAAAGGTCCATTTTAAAGGGTCTATGTTGTGGTTTAAGGCCTTGATTGTGGTACATTAGATCAATAATATAAATTTAGGGCATAATTCCCTATATTTCTCCCTTGAACCATGGTATGAGACCCACCTGTCATGCAAAAAACCTTCTAATGGCACCCATATCCCAATATAAGGATATTGACCTCCTATAGAGGGCATTTTTTGTGGTTTGTAGCCTTGTGCATGGTCATTGGTCCCTAGAATATTCATCTAGGTCCTATGGGCCTCCCCGACCATTTTCAAGGCCTTTATATCCATCCCTATTGTCTAAGGCATTATGATAGCAACCATATTCCACTTGAAGGATAAACATCCCCTTTAGAGGGGCCATGTGGTGGTTTGAAGCTCAACCTCGACAAAGACACATGGTGTTTCATGATTATTCTTGGTGCAAGTAAGTGAATTGTTTCCTTTTCATTTCAAATGTTTATGGTGATGTTTTATCTTGCTCAAACAAGATTATGAAATTGCATGACTTATTTAATGCTTGAAGTAAGAAACTTAAAGTGATAATTTTATTTTTTTTTATTTTCCTAAGATTCATAAATTGATCTAATAAATAGTGAAACCCTAGGGCCCTAAAGTGATAGCTCCCTTGAGGTCTTCATCTAGTTATTGTTCTTAAGTTACTTTTCATCCACAAACTCGTGTAACCTGGAGTGACAAGTCTTTTCTACTCTTAAAGAGAAAGAGGTACCATGTTGGGGTGAAAGTGACATGGCTACCTCCATGTCATGTTTGATTATATAAAACCTCCCATACCATCATTGTATGTGTCTAGTCTAACCATGTCAAAATTTCAACGTTGGCCCCATCCACATGTTAGTTATAAGTCAGGTCAAGTATATGAGAAGGCGTCCTTATTGTTGGATTTTTATATAATAAACAAAGAATATTTGATTGTAGAATTATTTTTTTGACTCGTGTTTGAGTCCGAAAACCCTCCCATACCGTCACTGCATGTGTGTTGTCTTAGCATGTCAAATTTTAGTCCATAAAAGCACAAATTGAAAAAAATTCAACATTGGCCCCATTCACATTAATTCTTCTATAGGTTTGTTGTTTGATTATGGAATTGATTGTGTGAGTCATGTTTGAGTCCAACAACCCTCCCATACCATCAATGTATGCATCTAGTCTAACCATGTCAAATTTCAATCCATACAAACACAAATTGGAAAAATTTCAACATTGGCCCCATTCACATTAATTATTATATAGATTGTTGTTTGATTGTGGAATTGATTGTGTGAGTCATGTTTGAGTCTGTAAATTCTCGATATCAGCATTGCATGAGTCTAGTCTAACCATGTCAAATTTCAGTCCATACAAGCACAAATTGAAAAACTTTCAATGTTGGCCCCAGTCACATGTCAGTTATAAGTGGGGTCAAGTACATGAGAAGTCACACCTTATTGTTTTATTTTGATAGAATAATCAAAGAGTATTTGATTGTATAATTGTTTTTTGACTCATGCTTGATTCCAAAAACCCTCCCATACCGTCAATGCATGTGTGTTGTCCTAGCATGTCAAATTTCAGTCGATAAAAGCACAAATTGAAAAAATTTCAACATTGGCCCCATTCACATTAATTATTCTATATATTTTTTTGTTTGATTGTTGAATTTTTTGTGTGGGTAATGTTTGATTACAACAATGCCCGCATACCTCATCTAGTCTAACCATGTCAAATTTCAGTCCATACACACACAAATTGGAAAAATTTCAACATTGGCCCCATTCACATTAATTATTTTATAGGTTTGTTGTTTGATTTGTGGAATTGATTGTGTGTGTCATGATTGAGTTTGGAAACCCTCCCATACCATCATTGTATGTGTCTAGTTTAACCATGCCAAATTTCAGTCCATACAAGCAAAAATTGAAAAACTTTCAACGTTGGCCCCATCAACATGTCAGTTATAAGCGGGGTCAAGTATACGAGCAAACACACCTTATTGTTGGATTTTGATAGAATAACCAAAGAACATTTGATTTTCGAATTGTTTTTTTTACTCATGTTTGAGTCTGGAAACCTTCCCATGTCGTCAATGCATATGTGTTGTCCTAGCATGTCAAATTTCAGTCCATACAAGCACAAATTGAAAAAAATTCAACATTGGTCTCATTCACATTAATTATTATATAGGCTTGTTGTTTGATTGTGGAATTGAATGTGTGATACAGTTTTGAGTCCAAAAAACCTCCCATACCATCAATGTATGCATCTAGTCTAACCATGTCAAATTCCAGTCCATACAAGCACAAATTGGAAAAATTTCAACATTGGCCCCATTCACATTGATTATTTTATAGCATTGTTGTTTGATTGTGGAATTGATTGTGTGAGTCATGTTTGAGTTTGAAAACCATCCCATACTGTAATTGTATGTGTCTAGTCTAACCATGTCAAATTTCAGTCCATACAAGCACAAATTGAAAAAATTTCAAAGTTGGCCCCATCAACATGTCAATTATAAAAGTACATGAGCAAGTGTGCCTCTACCTTACTTTTGTATTTTTATATAATAACCAAAGAATATTTGATTTTAATTTTTTTTTTTTGACTCGTGTTTGAGTCTGGAAACCCTCCCATAGCTTCAATGCATGTGTGTTGTCCTAGCATGTCAAATTTCAGTCCATAAAAGCACAAATTGAACAAAATTCAGCATTGGTCCCATTCACATTAATTCTTCTATAGGCTTGTTGTTTGATTGTTGAATTGTTTGTGTGAGTCATGTTTGAGTCTGGAAACCCTCCCATACCATCATTGTATGTGTCTAGTCTAACCATGTAAAATTTCACTCCATACAACCACAAATTGAAAAAATTTCAACGTTGGCCCCATTCACATGTCAGTTATAAGCGGGGTCAAGTATATGAGCAGGCACGCCTTATTTTTTCCTTTTGATATAATAACCAAAGAATATTTGATTTTTGAATTGTTTTTTTGACTCGTTTTTTAGTCCATAAACCCTCCCATGCCGTCAATGCATGTGTGTTGTCCTAGCATGTCAAATTTCAGTCCATACAAGCACAAATTGGAAGGTAAAATCCAATGACAAGGCCAATTTCATGACTTCTTTCATGATTTGGTATTGTTTATATGTGTGTAGTTTGTGTGTTCAGGAACCATATTTCCATTGTTTTGAGCATGCTCATCACCTCACCTTCACATAAAATTTCTCAAATTGGCATATAATAAACCCTAATTTGATGTAATAAATAACATGTAACAGGCTACATACAAAAATGACATAAAACTTAAAAAAATGTAATTAACATGTATAAGTAAACACTTAAAAAACAATAAGTCATATAAATATTAAATATACAATCACTTACCTCGTACATTTCAACATTTAAATATTAGTCATCTTCTTCTTCATCCAAATCAAGATTTGTATCATGATCTAGTTCATAATCGATAATGTTGAAAGGATCATTCATATCAATGTCAGTTTTGTTATCATCAATGAGAACATTATCTGCTACATTTGGATGATGAACTTCTTCAACTTCTTCATCTAACACATCTGCAACCACCTGCTCCTGATCTGCATCATCATCTTCTTCTTCAATCTTATCTTCTTCCTCTACATGATTATACTTTACTGGTCTTCCTCTTGGATCATATCTAACAACATATGACCAACTTGCTTTACCAACTACCTCTGAGTAAAAGACTTGATGACATTGACTTGGAAGAACATAAGGCTCTGTACCTAGTTCAAATGCCCTTGTATTAACCATAGTAAATCCATTAGCATGCTTAATAACAATGCTTTCAAGATCAAATTCATGCATCTGTAGCCCGTACCATTTGACCTCAAACAAAACTGTTTTAAAGGAATTAAAATCACAATGAATTATATCCTCCATACCCATAATACCTATTTTCAGTTTCTTCTCGATGTTTGTCAATTTAAAACTAGTGTCAACTAATTTGTGTATTTTGAAATACAAATAGGGTTTATGGTTTACAAGATGAATTGATGATGTAAACAAGTGGGTGTGTGAGACAACGTTGAGTCCAAAAACCCTCCCATATCGTTAAGGCATGTGAATAGTCTATCCATGTCAAATTTTAGTGCATACAGAAACAGTTTGAAAAAATTTGAACGTTGGCTCCATTCACAGGTCATTGTTTCCCATGTCTAGTCCTAATACAATGTCTTTTCGTTGTTCCTTTTAAAATTTGTTCGACACACATGTTCCTGCATCTAGTACTGCAAGGACATGTAATAACATCGATAAACAAGTACTAGTTGATATAAATTGCACAAGCTTCATCAATTATTTCTTGTCTTTGTTTTTTGCTCTCATCTAAGTACTTCTTTGTTCCATAAATTAAAGACTATTAGTACAAAATCATTATTTAAACATGAAATTCCCTCTAGCGCCTTCTTCTTGCCACAAAATGCATGGACATAATTAGCATGATGTTGGTTTCATACAACATAGGCGATGAAAATAAAGAGCACGACCATGACGGTGGCTATATTGTTGGGAGTTCCATGCACCGCGACATTAATCCAAGAAAGTTCGAACAAAACGATGCCATGATCGAATATGTAGAGTGGGTGTGTGAGTCATATTTGAGTTTGGAAACCCTCCCATATCATCAATTCATGCATATTTAAATCTGACACTACCATGACACCATAATGATATTTAAATTTGACACTACCATGACACCATAATGATGCCATCGATGCATGCAATACTTAGCAACATTGATACAACACCATCTTGACATGCATATTTTTATGGTGTTTATTAAACAATGAATGAAAAGAAGGATTATTTATCACAAATATGACACACATACATTGTATATATTGTTAATGTTTTATGCCATTATTATAGTTCTTTGCATTTCAATAGATAAGAGCAACATAAGAACAAGATCACTGAGAAATACACATTCACAATAGACACAACATTTATCCTGGGAAACCCTCTAGGGGAAGAAAACCCAGCAAAAACTTCCTTATCATAAATTGCCAATACAATGTCAAGAGATAACTCAAACCAATACA
>JASDQU010381676.1:0-10099 GCA_032191745.1 Picea mariana | reverse complement strand
TATAGAATGTTTGCTCATTTTATACACATAAACTTCAAACTTGAATGATATATGCTCTACCTATTTTTCCCAAAACACATATTTAACTTAATTGAAATATGTGATTTAATATAATGTAAAGAACTTATTTAAATGGTTACAAGACGCAAAAGCAAATTAGACTTTTGTTTACAAGAAAATACAAATAATATTATCACTATCTTTCACTGATCAATTGGCTCACCCAATTCACCTTGATATCATGCGCACAGGTTTAAGTGACCTGCACTAAATATCGAATACAGTACATTAGCTATCCAAAGATACCTAATTTGTTGTTCCAGGTGTTAGGGCTTCGTTGCCTCGTTATCTCCATTGTTTTCAATAGCTATCCTAGAATCTGTGGAAATATGTGTTAAGGATTGGCCCATTAATATTCACGAACATACAAAAACTATTGAAAGGAATATGACAGAATGATCTGTGACATTTGATATGCCTAATTCACTTATCAAATTGCACATCAATATGTAACCGTTCTATTGTAAGAGTATACAAAGCAATCTAAAGGTACACAGACTGCAACATCCACAAGCCTTGACATAATCGGCTTTAGTTTTCTCCACTCCAAAGTCCTTACGATAATGCTGCACACAACAACAACCAACGATTTTACAGTTACAGTAGCTAGTTATCCATTAGAGTGGATTTAATACTCCACCAATGAAACAATCCAACTCTAAAGCAAAAACAAACACAATAGGCTTACCTTCCTACATAGGTCGCATTACCGACTACTGTGAAGAAGAACATCCCTGAATGTAATTGTGCCCGCAACCCTGATCTTAAATAGTGACAGTAAATAATTACAAAACTCATCAAATCATGTTATTCCTATTGAATTACTTTAAATTCTATGACGCTCTCTTATGGGTAATAATATCCTTCATATTACAGTTACCTGCAATATTTTCCTCCCTATTAGAAGAAATGTTTCCCTTGAATAAAAAAGAATACCATTGCAACTACCTCGAAAATCATTCTGAAACCAAACATAATACTAAGAATTAGCGTTACATAGAAATCATGATTAGATTTGGTAATGATCAATAGGGAATGAAAACCTACACTGGGCAGCACAGTTTTTGAATTCTTAGGGCTTGTAAAGTCGGTGTTGGCTAGAAATCCTTCATCCTCCACCGAGGACTGGAGAGTCGAACCTGCCATTTTCCACGATGAATAAAAGAACAAATATTGACCCATGTTCGAGTATAAGTGATATTATGTGTTTGGAAAATAGGACCCATGTTCGAGTATATAGGGTTATCTTGTAATTTCTTGCATTTTTGTAATTTAATACAAGGAGAGATATATATCAGTGTTTCTAGTTTTAAAATTTTATACATAATCTATCATTCSGATATCGGAATTATTTCAAAWTTTCRTTGGAATAATTATTAATAATCATATCCTTATATGTACATGTAATTTGTATGGTKTTTATTTGTTTCACTTTAAATATGTGACTTTATATCTCTCCARCGAGACTATTAATGCGCATCAATGAACCAATTTACATTTATATCTCTCCAGCGAGACTTTAGATTACTTATGCACTGAAAATGTAATGATTACATTTATATCTCTCCACTACATTTACAATCGCGAGGTAAAACATTAATAAACCTATATATATTAATAAATATTAATCAGTTATTTAATAAACCCAAAAACTGAAGGAATGAAGAAATAAACCTGAGCTATCTCATTAATATCTATACATTTGTTCGCTACTAGTAATCGATGAAAGGACTCTGAGGGTTTACAATAATTTATGGGTTCACGTTTTCAAGATTGGCACTTAATGTAATATCATTTGAGAGTCTGTTTATTGTTAACATATATTGGGTTTGTTTATCGTTTTAGGGTTTTCCTTAATAATGTATGGATAGTAATAAATCGACATAGCATGGGATAGTAAAAAATAGACGATCATTTATTTCGCAGAAAAGGAGTGGGCATGGGGTATTGACCCTTATGATTAACAATGCACTGAAAATGTGAAGCCTAATAGGTATGGCCGAATGAAATGGAAGTTTTGCAGTCACGATTCATAGATTAACTGTATTACCCATTACAGTCGGTAGTACAGTTAATCTATGAATCGTGACTGCCAAACTTCCATTTCATTGAGGCATACCTATTACAGGCGTTTTCGTTATTTAATCCAAATAGTTACAACATAAATTAAAAGGCTCAGGCCATCTTACACGAGAGAGGCGGAACAAAAATGTGAAACCAAATTACAGGAGAGAGGCAGAACAATAGGTTAAATTGAAAGGAAGGGTCGATTTAATAAAAAATACCTAAATCCATGAATGAAATGGAAGTTTGGCAGTCTGGACAAGCGAGAATTGGTAATGAACCTCCTCGCTCCTTCGTTGATGCGCACTCGCTCCTTTGTTGATGCGCAGTAGCACTCTCCTTTCTCTTTGCTGGATGTGTAATAACGTGCAAATTGAAATGCAAATGTAACTTACTCACTGAAACAAAAGAAAATGAAACAAAGTATTTTGAAACACATGCAAATGAATAGAGGATGGGCCAGGCTTACCATACACAGAGAAGAACGCTCCAGCGAGGTTGCGATAGGCGAGCGATAGATGAAGTATGATCCAGGTGGAGGTGAGCGATTCCGTGAAAGGAATGTGAAGGTTTAACAATCAAGAAACATGCAAGTTAATTACTTCATACATGACTTTAAATGTAAAATGTAAATACTCCTGCCTGCACCGTCGCCTGCGCATTCATATTCAGAGAAACCAAAACATCAAAAACCAAAACGCTTCAGGAATATGAAGCAGCCCGCACTTGTGCAAAACATCCGAAACCAAAATGCTTTAGGAATATGAAGCGGCCTGTGCCTGTCTTCCATACGTGCTGACTGTAATCTGCGGCCTATTTCATATAAATAAAATAAATAATTTTACAAAAACCCATGGCAATCATTTATTGTTACAGTAATTTTTTAATCATGTTTAGTAAAAGTGAAAAAGTAAACATGATAAATGTATGATTTTATAAATGCAAGGAAGTTAGTTCTTGCATTCTTATTTATCGATTTGGATGTAAGATGAAGAATATGCCAGCATCTTGAATTCCTAGCCGTCAGATTAAATTTAGTAATTAAAAGCATGATTAATCGTGCAAGTCTGATAGGGGGGACGCCTATCGGCGTAATTATTTATGCCAAGAAGTCTTTTGTCTACATCAAGCATGCTCGTTACAGATAATTTAATGCGCGCAAGGAGGCTACATCAATGTCCACAATCCTTACACTATAGTCCAATAGAGGAAGGGACTAGGGTCCACCAATTTGATTCAACCCTAATTATGTTAAGTGTGCAAGAGTCTATCATCTAGAAAAACATTTCTTTCGTTGTTTTCCGCTGCGCAAAAAGGTAGTTGGGTCAACAATCAGGGAGTAAAAGGGCAGTTAAGCTCTAGGGGTTGAAGGCTAGCCGTATATCAATCAAGCAATCCAACAATCATTCGACTAATCTAAGGTGATAAAAAGAACTCAAGAGAGGTGCACCACCTTTCTCCTATTAAGAAACGATTTAAAATCACCTTTATTCATTATCTTAGTACTTAAATAACAACTTTTGAATGGAGCTTTAAAAACCTTAACACTCATTCTAAGACAACACCTTACTTTTTTCATTACTAGTGTCAATCTAAAAGCGTTAAACTAGGACAACAATAACATCATTCTCCATTCAGGATAAATAGAGGCATCAACCTTTCTTAACCAAATCAAGAACGAAGGTTATTAATTCTGTCAAGCTGCTGTGAAGTCATGCGAAACCTTCGCCTATCTTAAGGAAAAATCGCAGAATCTACAACATACAAATTCCAGTTATAAATTTTGTAAAGGATCAAAGACTTGCACACTCCCTCTGGTCATCGATCGCTGAGCCAGGGTGGTGTAAGATGAGAGGGAGGAGGCGCAGCCAAACGCTGCCTGAACAAAGAAAAATGCAGCAACCTCACTGAGCGTTAAGATGAGGCATTTTTGCTAGGTGAGGAAAGAGTGGGTTGCGCCCTGGGTGGATAACGCAAGGAAACAACCTCTATACAGCATGGGAATGACCCGAATTCTCATGAATATTGATGTGGAGAGAACGAATAGAAGAGATGAATATACTAGATAAAATACAGGGTAACCGACACAAGGATCTCTGCCATGAAGCTTGCTGTGGAGTGAACGAATAGAAGAGATGAATATACTAGATAAAATACAAGGTAAGGGTTGACACGAAGGGGTTCCTTCGCCTAAACACAACAACCAGGTAGGAGACGCGCAGGGGTCCTGGTTAACGACGGTAATTCTGTTTTGACCCCAAATCACCCAGGAAACTTGTGGAGAGAGGAGAGTGACTTGATGAACTTAAAGGGAAAAGGTTGATTGGTGAAACGTTGAGAAATCATAACGGAGAGAAGCATAACGATTGTTTTTTCCTTGCCATGGAAAGGAAATGAAGTGTCACAAATGCTGGGCACCATCCCCTCAATGGAGAGCCAAGAAACCGGCCTACGATTTTTTTACATTTGAGAGATGCAGGGTGAATTTACTTTAGGGAACAAAGATAAGGATAAAATATGAAATCGAAGCTGCGCAAGGAGGAGGCGCATAAACATGCCCCCTTTCAATGCCTAGAAATTTGAAATAAAAATTCACAGGGCCAATATCTTAAATTAAGGGCATGGTTTCGTCGCGTAGTGAAGAAATTCAAACAAGATACAGTCTGAACAATGGTTGGGAAGGGATAAAACTATAAAATATATTAAAAAGGGACACAAAGATAAAAAGAAATGAAAAATCACGAAGGGTAATCCATCCAATTATTCTAAACTAACCAAATCACACAAGCTTGCCCAAATGATATTAGAAAACCATTACAATACCATCCACATATGACTCTATGTACAATTCTATGAAATTTTAAAACAACAAATTTTAAAAGCCTATCGGACCGAAGGCGGAGAATCCAAAGTGACTGTCCCGCACTTGCACTTCGTCTAACTCCCTCTTGCAAACCACTGACAGATCACCGGTACCTCCCAGTCAACGCTAGGGGTACTCTTCTTCCCCCTGAGATCCCGAGCTGCAAAGGGGCCATGCACACAACTCAGAGAATAAGCTAGCTCCCATCTTGCCTCCCACAGTTGAACTACCACTCTCTCTTCGAGCTGGGTATCCCAAGTCTCACAAGAAAAATTAGTCAAGAAAAATATCGGTAATGTAACCTTACGCCTACCAGACGTGATCAATTCTCCTCCTCCCCATTTATTTTATAGAGTTCTCTTAGTGACTAGTTTCCCAAATGCACATTAATTTTTTAATAGGAATATTCTCCCCGGTACACTTTTCACCCGATCCTTTAGTTGCAGCAGAAATTTATTTAATTAATTAATTTAAATTTTCCTATTTCTCTCACCCACCTAAAAGCATTCCTAAAAACTCTCCTCGATGTTCCTTTAATCCCTTACATTCTCTTAAAGAATGACATACTTTTTAAATCTTAGTCAAGTTCGAAATTAGAAAGTTCTCTAAACCATATTCCCTTCTATGTTCCACATTCCTTTTGTATTCAAGTTTCTCCTTTTTGTCTAAGTTCAAAATTAACAAGTTTTGCACATAAACACAATTGATCTTTTTAAATAATTTAATCCTCGATTAATTTTTAAACTTAATTTTTATCCCCACTTTTCTTCATCCCCCCTTTATTAATTGCTTAAATAATTTTTCGTTCTCATGCCCTACTTAGACCAAGGCTTAAATTCAACTAGGCTTAGAAAAATTGTTTTTAGGAGAAATTTATAATTTTTAAGCTTTACTCATGAAACAATTATCTTAAGGTTGACCAGATCAAAACAAGATATTGTTTTCTAGGTACCTAGGTTCATTGACTCACCAATGTTAACAACCACGACATTCCCTTCAAGAAACACTACGTGCTCCAAGGGTGCCACTCGCCTTCACTCATGTTTCATTTATGTGACATGCCCTTCAAGACGCACTACGTGCTCCAAGGGTGCCACTCGCATTTTAACTGATTTGGTATACACCAAGCCCTTGGAGTAAATACTCTGTTAGGTGACCTTGTAGGAGACTAAGGTCCTCTAGGGAATAAGGACCATGCCTTATTGCGTTCCCCTTAGAATCATCATGAGCGATTATCCTAGTTTTCCCTCACAACATCGTGGATCTATCGAATTAGGTAATCGTTAACTTATAGTTCGAGGCATGATAGGAGTGCTAGTAGGTTGTGGTAGGGCTTCTACCGCACCTCTCCCTCAATATCTCAAGTTGTCGTGTATTACCCCTTAACTCAAAAAGTGAGTCTAGTTAGCAAGCTATCGTTAGCTTGCATCCATCAACGAAACATGTCAACGATCCATAATCAACATCATTATATACCAGTCATATGTCACATATGAAATAACATAAATACTCAAACCATAAGCATTCCACTCCTTGACTCGATCTGGAGTCCAAGGAGGTCCACCGATGCCATTGAAATCCTCAATCGGTTGAGAGTCCTGCACACTCAGGAGAAACCAGTCAATAGCACCTATCTATATATAATAACATAACATAACATCATAATCCACAGTATCCTCATCAGAGTCCATAATAAAAATTGTCAATCATATAATGAACCGGATCACTTGCACGCAAGTGTCCTCAAAGGATAAATCACATCAGGTGCATGCAAGAGTGGGATGTTACACACACCCCCTCTTGTTTTAAACTTTGTCCCTAAGTTTCATAGTATACAAGTGCAGAAATAAAGTATCTTACAATATCTAAATGTCTAGCTATCAAACAAAAATGGAAACTATTGATGCATATCATATGCATCCTCCCAAGTAGTTGAGTGTGGACTATAATTGTCCCACTAGACCTTGACCTGATTGATTGTTCGACATCATAGCTGTCGAATGCGATGGTCCAGAATGTGGATTGGCTCTGCCATGAGCGCACCCTAGTTCGACACCCACAATAACTCAATTCAATCATATGCGTAGGATCACTAACATAATGTCACAAATGATACAAGAAAAAGAATGTGCATAATCCTCAAGAATTAGGCACGGCTATTCGATAGGACAACTTCATAAATGATCAATGCTATGCACATTGACATAACTCTTATGCCAATCTTCCGCTTCTTCCATCCCCTTTTGTATCATTGTAATTGTTATTTCAATTCCTGGATCGCTTCTGGTCCTACCAGGACCCCATCCTCGATTCGATCCCAACTCAAAGGCGTCCAATATGGTTTCCCATCAAGAAAATCAAATGGAGCCATCTTAATAATGCCTTGATGGCTATTCTTGCACGCAAACGTGACCAACAACCAAAAATATTCCCAACGTTTCTATTGGTCCAACACACACATACACAACACAACCTTCCCAAATTGGTTTTATCCTTCGATCAGCTTGTTTATATCAAGGACATGTTGTACTGAAGTTCAGTGGTGTTCCCAAGGCCTCTTGGGAAACTCATCCGAAATTGTCTTGCAAACACCAAATCCCTTATCAGATATGATTCCCTTGATACATCTGGAAGTGTCAAAATGTACTGATATAAACTCTAGCTATACTTGGTTCCTGATGTGTCATACGGATAAGGAAAAAATATGAACTCTGTGTCAGAGTGTCAACTGTCATGAAAATCAAGTCATGTCTCATTGTCGTCAGTGGTAATTCAACAGTGAAGTTCGTCTAAATGACCTCCCATGTTGATTCCATAATAACGTTTGGTCGTAGAAATCTTGTCGGATGTGTATGTTCATCCTTCACCCGTCAACCTTTTAGACATCCCGCCATGCAATTGACGATGTCTTCCTTTATCCCTTCCAGAAGAATAAGGGCTTAACATCGGTCCTCGTCTTCATGACTCCTAGATGAGCCATGTACACTGCTCTATGAGCTTTTCATAAGATCAAAAGTTCTCAAATCTTCGTTGGGCTGTAAGTCAATCTGGTTATTATATCTCAAAGATCCGTCATTGTCTATAGTATATCCCTCAATTTTGGTACCATCATGGTGTCTTTCCCAAAAAATTCCTTACCCTCTTTATACCAGCCAGTGTCACACTATAGTTAGAATATTTTCACGGAGATTCATTTGAAGAGGTATCATTGAAAAAATGCATGGTCTCCGAATCGACGCATTTGCCACTCTGTTCATTGTCCTTTTAAGTAGGAAATATCAAAATTGTATTCGATAAGTAGTTCTGACCAATGACTTTTCCGCGTGTTCAATTCATTTTACGTAAAAAGGTGTTGTAAACCATAATGGTCCATTTTTAGTTCAAATTTTTGTCCAATCAGGTAGTGTCTCCACACTCTCAGGGATTACACGATGAACAACAACTCCAAATCATGTGTCACGTAGTTCTCCTCATGCTTCCTTAACTTCCTCAAGATGTAAGCAATCACTCAACCGTCTTGCCTCAAGGATTCATTTAAGCCTTCCTTGGATGCGTCAGTGCATACTAAGAAGCCCTCGTCCATGGAAGGGACTTTTAGTATTGGAACTATCATCAACATCTCCTTGATCCTTCTAAACGATTCCATGCATTTCTCTGTCCACACAAACTTCTTGTTCTTCTTCTGCAATTCCATAATTGGATCTGCTATCTTTGAAGAACCCTCGACGAACCGTCAATAATATCCCACTAAACATATGAATCTACACACTTTTGGTATGTTCGTCGGCGCGGGCCATTCCATAACAACTTCTAGCTTTGTTGGATCCAAAACGATACCTTCTCCAGAGATAACATGCCCTAAGTGATGAATCCTTGATTGGTAAAAAGGGTAGTTCGATAGTTTCCCATAATTTGTTCTCTAAACACTGTAGTACCAAGCGCAATGTTTGTCATGTTCTTCCATCTTCCGAGAATAAATCAAAATTCCATCAATGAATAATCTAACAACTTGTCAAAGTATTCACAGAACCCCCCATTCATTAAGCTCAAGAATACCCCTGGGGAATTTGGTAGTCCAAAAGGTAATATGGTAARCTTGTAGAGTTCAAACSTYKTCTTGAATGCRSTCTTAGGAATRWCTTCCTCCTTAATTTGTAACTAGTGATAACCTAATTTCMAKTCAAACATGAATACATTGTCATGCCTTTCCTTTGATCAAGCAGAGTTTCTACATTTGGAAACAGATACAGGTTCTTGATCATTGCCTYGTTCCGATGACGSTAGYCAATACAGAGTCTCCACGACCCAAATTTMTTTCATATGAGAATAACAGGAAYACMYCGAGGTGACATACTTGGACRCATAAGTSTTAAGTCCATMAACTMCTTTCATTGCATTTTKAACTCCTTAACTGAGGGATTGACATCCGATAAGGCACTCTTGCTATCGATTTAGTTCCAAGAYTTTGATTCGATTATAAACTCCAACTCCTTTGTGGGCGACAATCTGGGTAATTTTCTTGAAACATGTCAGGAAAACTAGTGCCATGGGAAGGTCCTTCAAATAATTTTTTCATGCCCTTGTCATTCAACACCAAGATTGCAGATAGATTTCATCCATGCGCATGCTATTCTATACCTTTAGGTAAGAATGAACCTCATGGATACTCCCTGGTTCCTTCCTACAATCACTCGTCTCTATCCCTCATCATCAACCATACTCAATCATTTCATATTCTAATTGAGTATCATGCCATGTGATTATAACCAGTCCATACTAACCACGTCGTCAATGTTGTTGGGAAAAATACCCTACGGACTAGCAAACGAGGGTCAGTTTTGCATGCAGATTTTGACCGTAAAGAAATTACTTTTTAACCTACAATCCCAAAACTTAAATCCCTCTTTCACAATACATGCATGGAGAATGACCACTAACCTTTTTACTAATGTTTGGTGTAGATCCTCCATTGTGCTTTGCCTGCTTGCTTGCACTGCTCCTTCCAAAGACAATCCTGCAATCAAGACAAACCACTACACATGCATGTTACTTTTCTACTTGAGGGTTAGAAATTAATCATAAATTAAACATATCATAGATAACTCATGCATT
>JASDQU010381672.1:0-10288 GCA_032191745.1 Picea mariana | reverse complement strand
ATGAGGATCCACGTGACGTGCCACATACCACCGGAAAGAGCATGATGTATACTATCCATCCATGGGTGTTGTATCTACATGTGCATTTTTCTTCATGTCCAAATAACTTCATCAATCTTGTGGTCCAAAACCCATGACTAGGGTTGACATCAATGACAACAACCAATCTTCCAACACATCAATGGAGGCAAGAAAGTGAATTAGCATATGTATTTTGAAGTAGTTAAAGGAGAGATAGAAGTGTATCTGGACCTTGGTGAAGAGAGGTTGTTACAGGAAAAGATGTCATGGGATTTTAGAAGATGGGTGATTATCGCTTTGTTGCTTCAACTGCTGCTAGTTGATCTTTACCTAGAATTGCTTATCACTTTGTTACTTCAACCATTGCTAGTTGATATTTACCTGGAACTGTGTAATCATCTCTCACTTTGTTGTGGTTGATCTTTACCTGGAATGTGTAACTGTCTCTCTCTCTGCATATGACGCCTCTAATGGAGTTTTCCTTCTCAGCATGTCATCCTCCACACATTGTAAAAATTTGTTGATCCTAACTGTCGACAAATTTTATCATTTTGAGATATATGTTTTCTTATGTGCATATAGTCAATTTCTAGTCTGTAAAAAAAAGTTACACAGTACTTACCTCATTTTCTCTTCTTCAGCGGACATTATCAAATTTCCAAATCACCTCATAACTTCAAAAATTTTGATAGCTTTATGTGCCTATCTGTCTCTCTGTTGAGATATATTCTTTATTTATACATGCATTGCATATAACTATATAAGAATCCTAGTAGTTTTCTAGCATGTGCAAAAAACATTACACAATACTTACCTCCTTCGACAGCATAAGCACCTCCTTAGACACCATAAGCATTTCTTGTGGCTCGATCATTCATCCCTACCCATAAGCATTTCCTATGGCTTGATAGTCTCTACCCCTTACTTAGGAAATTTTTAGTGATATCACTAGACTATCAATGGATGGATAGGAAGTACAATGATCTATGTTCAAGTCTTTCATTGTTGTAGTTGATGTTTCTCCAATTCGTGTCGTGCTTGTTTTTTTTCCAATAGGTGGAGCAATCTACTGCTACTTGGCCTTGCTATTATTCTTATTGATCCGAGGATCCTACATAAAATCCTACTATATATGCGCTAAGATAGGGATTTTAATTTAGGACAAGTGCTCAAGCCTACTCATCAAGGTAAGAGCACAGGTAAAGGAAGGAGCTCGGGTAGCACAACATTGAAAATAGGACTGACCTCTAGTTTGATAAGAAGACCAATAGGTCATCACTATAGATCTCGAAAGCATTATCTACAAAGTTTTCTAGAAAAGAAAAAGAAGAGGTACCATCATTACTTTGTATTTTCCATTATGTTCTTTCTGCCATTGAAACTCACTACTCAAAACTAAAAATAAAAGTGTTGTCTTATGTTGTGTTGTGCAGGCTTATTGCAAACAAAAAGTCTCCATATACTGCAGTCAAAGAAGACAATACTTAGGCTCAAAAACAACGATCATCATCGTCATCTCTCCAAAAGGACTGCGGTCAAATTCTCCTCCATAATCCCATCCTTCACCATGAAAATCTCTCGGGCATTTTTCAAAACAATTTATTAAGCAACTTGATATACAATCCCACGTTATAATCCCACTAGTCATTGCTATTAGATTTGGGTCGCATTACAGAAAATTAGTGTAAATATGAAGAACCTAGAGACAGGTTTGTTTGTTTTTTTTTCCATTGGGAATCCTTTACCTGTAAACCAATATCTGGAATATATGTTCTGAGCATTTTTTCAGTCTTCACAGATAAGTAACGTGTTTTTTACTCTTTGGTAGGGATTTTTTACTGCAAATGAGCGTTCTTTGAGCCATATGGTCTTTTGATCCATAGCAACAGAGACCACCAAGATGAATATAGTAGGAATCAAGCCAAGTGCTACCATTAAATTCTTCCAGATACTCCTTGTTACGTTCATAACTAAGCGAATACGCATCATATATATATCTAAAACTCTCATGCTCCATGAAATGTTGCAATGGAAGTTTACATGGAAAATTGAGCTCTAAATGCCTTCATGCATGGGGTTCAATCTCGTCCATCCAAGTTTAGCTGAGAACCTAGGGCTTGGAACTTGCTTTGGATTTGGAACTTGCACTGCATTCAATGGATTAGCAGGTCTCCATGTGTCTTCTCAAATAAAACAAGAGTTGAGGTTTTGCTATGTGCGAAGAACACTTGTTGATATCTATTACCCCTTTTCCATCCCATTCAGGCCTGGAATTTAACGTTCCATAGGACGTTTTTTTCATTTTAAGACGTATTTGACAGGTAGATACTAAATCTACACGTCATCATTTACTGGTATGTAAAATTTGAACTCATCATAAGTTTTAGTAGGTACTTATCTTACTTAAGATCTATTGTATAACCTACATGTCTATACTATAACCTATAGGACTTGAGAGAGGTTAGTTCGAAGAGTAAATGCAACAGTAAATGTTATTTCTCTTTCATTTTAACGGATTTATATTTTTTTTTTATTTTTTTTCATTAAGAGGTTTTCATTACAATTTTTTGTATATTAGAGAAAAAATAATGAATATGCTTAAAACTTAAAATGAAGGGTACAAAAAACAAATGACCATCATCAAATTTTCACTTGACAGGTAGGATAAATTTGAAATTCTAGACCCGATCCCATTAATTGATCCAACAACAAGTGTATTCATTTGCTTTGGGTTCTGGTAATAAAATATATTTCTCTCTCCACCTTCTAGGGTTTTGGGTGTCAGGATCCATTTAGGGTTGGATTCATAGAATTAGAGGCAACCTAGTTTATAAAATTGTCGAACTAATTGGCTCTCTGGAAAGCGAAAATCTGGGAGCGCATTTGGTTTTCATGAATATAAATTTTAACATAATTTTCATTTAACAACTTGGAAAAATACATACATTCTTTAAGATATCAAACAGAGAAATTAAGATAAATTTTAAACAGAGTGACACTGAAGTTTTTTTTTCAATATTTAATTTAATTTTTCTTATTATTTATATATAATCGAATAAGTATTTGCACTTCTCCAAATAATTTAACAAAATCAATATTTTTAATGATAAATATTTTATTTTATTTCCATATCCTTCGAACATAGCTATCGAAATCTTTTTATCCAAATTAGAATGAACTATTGTTACGGTTACTTAATAATTTGTTTACAGATAGAAGAAGGATATATCTAGAAGTTTATAAACCCCCCCAAAAAAAAAATACTACAACATTAAACTATGACTATGATCTCAAAGTTTCTGTAATCATCAAAACATACCTAACTTATCAAAACCTGGCACCCATCACTTTGATATTGATAATTTTTCCTCATAGAATTTATGTTATACAACACCATGCTTGCACTCACCTATTTGTAATAGTTTGTAAGAGTTTCAAAAGTTTTTTGTTGGAGTTATCATTCATACACTTCTAAATGTGGTTAGGGAATATTCAAGCACCTCTTGGAAATATCAAAGAGATTGGATTATAAGAATTCTAGTTACCTCTACTACGTATCGAAGAACATCACAACATATATATTCATTTTTATTTATATCTTAGATTTAAATTTGAGTTGCATGTTCAAACGTTATCTCATTGGTAAATGAGAGAATATTCTCCTAGTTGTTGTGGTTGTTGAAAGAAAGAATTCAAAGAATTGGATTCTTTGTTAGAAACGTTTACATTCTATGCAATCTTACACTATTTTCTTGGTAAATCATGTTTTCAACAAGTCTCTCTTGATAAAAGAGTATATGGTCTTCTTTATAAGATCAAATGATTTTTGAGAAAAAGTATATGGTCTTTTTATTCTATGTCAAAATTGTGTCCTTTATTCTTGGTCTTGGAGAAGGTTGAGGATGCCCTATTTGATTCTACGAGAAATCAATATTGTCCACACACTAGTGGCTCAGATGCATTAGATGATGCACTACAGACCCGATTCTACGAGAAATCAATATTTTCCATACACTGGTGGCTCATATGCGCTAGACTACTGAGCTATGCTCCACCACCTTTACGCAATGACTATTGAGTTGTGCTCCACCTCCTCTATGCAATTGGCAGGGACTTGTTTCCCTTTGCAGCACCCCTTGTTTGGCCTCATATAAAAAAAAGGGTGAAATATTTGGTTTGAAACTTATCAATTCAGAACTTCATTAAAGTGCATTAGGTTGTAAATCATTTCAAATGAATTAATGCTAACATTGATGTTAGCATTACTTTATAAACATTTAATGTTTATGCCTCTTTTGGATTAATGTTATGTTGTGGTGTATTAGGATTAATGTTATGTTGCAATGTCCAAACGTTGTAAACGAGCGTTGTGTAGTTGAGCACTATCCATCTATAACTTGCATGTTGGATCAACATCTATTTCTTCCTAGAAATTAGTACCCATTTCCTCACATCTTTGAGGACATTCTTGTGTTATTTCCTTTGGTTCTTGTCTGCTATTATGTTTGGTCAAGTCAGTTGGAGGAAGGAAGGTTCGCTTGAGCTCAAGTTGAGTTACCAATAGCGTGAGGCCATGGAGCATGTCTCAAGTTGAGTTACCAACAACGTGAGGCCATGGAGCCTATCAAAGTTGAGTTACCACTAGGAGTCCATCATAATGCCCATAGGAATGAGAGAACTGTAAGAAAATTGAATCCCAATATCCTAACAACTGACTGCTTTCATTATCCTGTTGTAGGGAAGCAACCCACGCATGCTATGTTCGCTTCCAATCACATACTTTCTCATAATTTTGAGTTGTAAAGAGTGGACCTATCAAATAATTAGCCTCACTTTCAGCAGTGGCCACACAACTTTCATGTCGTTGAGTTCTTTGCATGTTATTGTGTTTGATCAAGCTAGTTGGCTAGATGGACGAAGGATGGCTTGAGCTCAAGCTAAGTTACCAACAGTGTGAGGCCATGGAGCTTGTCAAAGTTGAGTTACCATCGTGGAGAGGCCATGGAGCATGTCAAAGCTTCTTAGACTATGCAAAAAACAACTCATCTATTTGGAGAGTTTAATTGCAATTGCATGCCAGAGGAATCACTGAAGAAGTGTTAGCCTACAAGTACATAAAATGAAAAAAGTGTTAAATTACATTGTGTGTCATCCATCTCTTACTTATTGGCTTCATTCTCTTAGTGTGTTGTAAAGGAAAATAGATTGTTGATAGAGCTCTTTAGTGTTCTCAATTCCCTAGATTATTTTCTTTTGGTTTCTCTGTAACAACAAATTAACACCTTATTTTCCTGTGATTTCTATGTTTATGATAAAATTTGTTCACCATGCCAAAATCTAGATGTCAATACCATACCTAAGTTTCCCTTGTTGCAATAGTTGTTGTTGTCAATTGCAGGAAATGACCCAAAAAATATAATCGGGGTTACCTGGTAATGTCCAGGCTGCAAGGAAGAGACGTCCATGCCCTGCGGGAAATGGCTGGTGGGAAGAATTGTTTGGGATCTGAGCCAATGGCCAAAGAACTGGTTGCCTCATTGATTCCTCAACTAATAAAATGTTGAAATGGATTGCAATTCAAGTGCTTGGAAAATTGCATGGTGCCCTCGACTTCATCATCATGTAGCAGAAAAATGAGTCCACTGGCATATGTGTGGGAAAGGAGGGCATGGCATAGGTCTAGTCTCGGGTATGACAGAGTTCTAGTCTCAGGCATGGAGGATAGTGATACATTTTTATGCCAAATAAAGGGATCTTTCCATGATCGTTTCCAGCCACCAGGGATTCTTTATCCTTTCTCCAGTCCCCTATTTTCACACATTATTTTTAATACTCTTTCAGCCAACTTCTTCACCTCCTATGTAAATTCCTCCATCGTGTCCCTGCAATATGCACCACAACAATGATTAGTATTTTTTCACTAAGGTTATCATTTAAAATAATCAATTACAAACCACTAAGGTTAGTATTTTTTAACATTTTAGTAGTTTTGATTATATTGTGCAATTACAAACCACTTATTTTCTTAAAATTTGTTTATGTTTGTACAACATCGAGAAGACAGTTTAATAATTAATAATATTATTAATATATATTATAATTATTAGAGACACCTCCTTTGATGGATAGTCACCATATGTGCCTTTAGATTCTCAATATATTTGGCACATTCATCATTATAATAACAAATCTATCACAGAATCTCATATACAATATAATCTCATATCATCTTATAGAAAAATCAACATGGTATTAGAGTGGGACTAGGCTTGACTCCCTCACAGGAGGGCCCAAGAAAATGAGAGTAGAGTAAAATGTTGGGAGTGTTAAATTTATGGAGTTGTTACAATCTCTATGTACAACATATTTACCTTTTACTCCTACCTAAATTATAGAAAGAATTCCATAAATTATGGTGGGTAGTAATTTCTAGTAAAAATGTCTAATTACCTAAATATGAACTACTTATTTACTTCTACCTAAAATTATGCAAATAATTACGTGAATTATGGAGGAACAATTTAACAAATTCAAATACTATGTGGATGGATTATAACCAAATTAATGTTAATCTTTGGGTAGTTACGAGAGGTATTCTCAAACTATTTATAAGAAATAAAATTTAATTTAATTTTCAAAGAGAGGCATTTCCTTGGATCAATTTAATATTACTATAAAATGACACTTGAAAGACACAACTATAGACACACATATTTTTTCTCTCTCACACGTGGGAAGTGATCTATGGAAGAGACCGAAGTTTCTAAGTAGTTGAAATTTTCTAAGTGCAATTACTTACTGATGTTATAGATTTTACTAAAGTAATATCATATATCATTGGAAGTAATTACCAGTTGCAGAAAATTGTGCTTCCCTAATTTAACACTAGAAAATCAGCATGGTTAGTCGTATGACATTGAGTATATGATGGATGTGTGTTGGTAGATGTATGAAATCGAGTATATTATGGATGTGTGTTGTTCATAGTAGAAGACGTATCATTTGTGGGGTCATTGTATATAGTTGTGTAAAGACATGGTTTCCATTGCATTGACAGAATGTGAATTGTCTCCTTGGATTGCTCGGTGAATCTGATGCTTTTGGTTGTTCTTGTTTCTTGTTCTAGGTAGGTCACAGGTAATATCTCTGAGAGGGAAGCAACATGAAGCAGACTATCCAGACATAGAGTTGTGCACATCCATGTAATGAAGAAGAAGAGGAGGTCATTACATGTAGAGGGAGCAGATGACTCTGAAGAATATATAGCCTCAGAGGGATTCAAGCTTCAAAGGGAGAATGCAAACTCAGAGTGGGCCTGATCTCAGTGAGATTCAATTTCTTAAATACTTTCATTCAAAAATGATTTCTCTTCATATTCAAATTTAGATGGGAGATATTTCCTCCAATACTGACAGACAGGAGGCTAGACCTTGAGGAGATATGAGACCTCCTGGAGAGGATTCCCTTGTTTCAGTGAAGGAATCCAGTCATAAGGACTTGGATGTGGACCTTTTAAATTTGATTTTGAGACATGTACATTGGTTGACAGCAAAAACATTTGTTGAGATACCTACATGGTACAAGTGGATAGGGATTGAGATATGTCTTGGATGGAGATGTGAAGATGCAAAGTTATACCGAGTCTAACTGGGCAGGGAGTGTAGTGGATCAGAAGAATACTTCCAGATGTTGTTTTAGTATGGGATCATTGTGATATCATGGTTGATAAGGGAGCAGACATCAATGGCATTCAGTACAACAGAGGCAAAGTATATAGAAATCAGTATTGTAAGTCGTGAAGCAGCGTAGCTTCAAAATTTTCTTGCAGGACGTCATCTGAGACATGATGTAGAAGGGAGTTGTGAAGCTCTAGTACACATCCATAGGTGAGTAGCATCGAGCAGGCATTCTCCCATATGGTTCATGCTAATTTGACTAAGGAGAATGATACATTCACTCACAGGATTAGCCATGTTGATTTGTCTAGTGGTGAATGGCTTAGGTGTAGTTTTTCTCCTTTGTCATGTTGATTTGACAAGGAGTGGAAAAGACTCAAGGTGTTGATGTTTCTCTAGGTGGATGCATCAGCAAACATTCTTCCAGAGGGGTCATGCTGATTTGACTGGTCCCCCCACCTTCTTCTTTCATATCTTCTCCATAATCTTGTTCTTGTGGAAATATGTTATCAAACTATTCTTCAAGGCTTTAATAACTCTTTGATTAAGGATAAGAAGAGAGCCTTCATTACTTACGATTTCCATGTTTGATATTATTTTGTTAAAGACACCACACATGACAAGCATGATGGTTTAAGTCACCTGGAATATAGGATTGACACTATAAAATTCAAAAGACATGACCCAAAAGGTTTGGTTCCCAAACATGTTTAGGTTTCTTACATTTAGCCATTTGCTCATGAAAAATGGAAAGTAGAATTGTTTGTGGAGGATGCACCAAATTGGTCCCAAGTCTTGGAAAGGAAATCCATCCCTAGTCTCACAATTTTCAAAACATTATCTCTAAATGAACAAATAGAGGTGATAACCCAAGGAGTCATCGTTGAAACATAAGAAAAATAAGCTTGAAGAGATAAAGAGATATGATTGAAATAAGAAGCAAAGTACTAGGCCAGTCAAGAATAATAGAACAAATAACTCATTGAACTAGAGCTTCAACATGAGACAAAAGAGGAGTTATGAAGAAAGCATGAAGAGGATGTTGGAAAATTGATTTTCATTGATGTTAACTTTAGAAGAAGTCTACAAGTATTTAGAAGTAATGGGTATAACTGAAGAAGTCTCCAAATTGGTTCCCTTATGGTGTATATTGAAGCATACCCCTCATGGGTAAATGCTTTGAAGAAGTATACAAGAAACCCAGAGGTATCGTCATGAGGCCCTACATTGAATGAGGAAAATTAGGTTGAATAACATTACAAGTACATACAAAACCCTCATAAATGGATACTCCTCGTCATGTTGTTTCCAACAGTATGCCATGTGGTTCCTCATAGTTGAGGATTTATGCCCTCTTGAAGTTGAAAGCCCCAAAGAATGGTTGAGAATCCCCTAAATGGTTGCAACAAGAAGTTACAAGTCATTAATTAAAGGGTAAAATGTTTATAACAAGAAAGTGCAGGTCGACCCTAAAGTTAAGAAAATAAGTCACTTGGAAAAGTATAAATACACCTCAAGAAGCCTCTCATTTGTACACACATAAGTTCATTGAATATCTATCTCTCAAGTGATCTTTTCGTAGAGAATTTGAGGAAGTGGATCTAAGGAAGTAAGATGTGTGGAAGTCTCAAAGTTGCAGAAGTGAAGGGTTTCTGAAAACCCTAATTTAGCTAACCCTCATAGGTCAGGCTGAAAGTATCCTGTGAGGCACCCCTGTGGGTTGTATGGCACTCATCCCGCGAGGCCTTGCCAAATGATTGGTCTATGTCTAGCAAGGATGATGAAAATTTGTTGAATATGTTATCTTGTGTTTGTTGAATTTGATATACATCGGGTTGATCTACAGGTCTAAGATTATTCATGTTTTCTACATGATTAAAGGTATGCTCTTATATGTATTTGATGCTTGTGTCATGGATGGTGTGGTACATGCTTGAGGCATGTCTTGGAGGATTATTGGTACATGGTTGCATATGGTTGAGGTTCATCTCTTGGTGATATTGATACATGCTTGAGACATATCCTTGATACTTGGTTTATGGTTGTTATGGTTCATTTTTAGAGGCACATCTTTATGATATTGACATATGTATGAGGCACATCTCTTGGTACTTGGTTGAGGCACATCATTGAGATTATGGTACTTGATTTTGGAATATCTTATGGTGCATGGTTTATGACATGATTGAGACATATCATGAGTGATATGGTATATGGTTGAGTTACATATTTTGGTATATGGTATGTACTTTGGATACTTGAGGTTGGGCATACATTTTTTATGTATGGTATATGTGAGTGGATCTAGTTGATGATTATGATGTGTCAGTATCATTGATAGTGACAGATATAGTGACAATGGAAGTGACAAATACAGTGATAGTGACAACAAAATATAGATACGGTGATAGTGACAAACATAGTGACATTGACAGTGGCATATACAGTGATAGTGGCAGTAATAGATACAGTGACAATGGCATATATAGTGATAGTGGCATATACAGTGACAATGACAGTTTGATTATCAGTATCAATGGTAGTAATAGGTTGAGTCTACACTTATATTTATTTGAGGTTGGATGGGGAAA
>JASDQU010381671.1:0-11166 GCA_032191745.1 Picea mariana | reverse complement strand
CCCCAATGGTCACCCGAGAAGACTCCCTTGTGTTGTACTTGTCCTTCACTAAAACGAGGGGGATATTTATTGAGGTGATAGTGATAGGTGTCTGCAGTTGTGTCACACATTTGTTGCTTGGGTTGGGATTTTCCCAAACTACAAACTATACGGTAATAGGCTTCATCCTTGAACTTGACTGCTCCTTCCTTTTGTACTTGCCAAAAAATGTTCATTGATGTCCATATAAAAATAAATCCATCTACCAAGATACATGGGTACCATTCGTTGTACTTGCCAATTCTCTAGGAATCATTTTTACCTACATGGTTCAACAACACATTAGACTCCCTCTTAGTCATAACTTGGTCCCCAACCATCTCACATTTTGAGATTACTTCACACATTCCCCCCCTTAATTGAAGATTTAACGTATCTGATTCAACATCAAGCTAGCATATGAGTACACCTGCCACCCTCGTACCTATCCAAGTGGTTTATCCTACAACTTGATGTCACATCCTCTCTATGCATAAGAGGGATATGTTAGAGATAATGCTTACAGCTGTTGTAACTGTGAGTTAGTTGTTGTAACTATGAGTTAGCCTTACAGTTGTTGTAATTGTGAGTTAGCTGTTGTAACTGTGAGTTTCTAGGTTAACTATTTTTAGCTAATCAAATCCACTTTCTTTCGATCTAGATTGTTAGGAGACGGTGATCTGGATGCTATATATGTAACCTCCATTTGTCTGTGTAATACATTCTATTATTGTGTGTTAATCTTGTGCAATGGCTGCTCTCTCGATTTCCAAGTGGATACACTATACATGATTACATATGCTACATGTTATCTCACAAGTTGTATCTTGGGAAAATCCTGACCCAACCACCAAAATGGTGAAAATTTTGAGAGCACCTACCCACTGTCACCTTAGGCAAGTGTTACCATCACTTTAGAGATGGTAGAATCACCTCAAGGGGGGGATCACGGTGACCCTAGGGGGAAATGAGATGGAAAATGAGATGTATGAATGGAAGCCCCTATAGGTCAATTTACTAGATGGAATAAGGATTAAGAATGAGTCTCGAGAAATTTTTAAGGTTTTCAGGTCCTTGGGTACCTACTGAGAGTATTTGTACATGCCCGAGACACAAGAAAAAACAACTATTCGCAGTATATGTTAGGTGGACAAGAAAGTTAATTTTTCTATCCCTAATTGCAGAAGTAAACATAAATATATATCAGCAATGAAATTAAGTAACTACTGTGGATTAAACCACTTAAAGCATCAAAATATTAGTTGAGTTATGAAGAATAAAACATGTAGATAAATTCTCAACACCTTAGCACAACTTTAGTGGTATTTAGATGGTTGTAAAGATAAGTTTTCAGAGTATATTTATGACAGCCAAGTGGTTGTAACAGTGTTTTTCTACAACATCGACTTTTACCCCAATAAATTAGACAAAAGATTTCCCAACAATAACTAACATCAAGTAGATTTATAATAGAAACTTTCCAACTAATTCTAACAATAAAAGAGTGAGAAATTAAGTTTTGAAAGAGAGTTTTGTTGCATCCCTAATGGTTGTAGCATGAATTTGTAACAGCAATAAGAAGCACTTAGCCAATTGAGACACCCTAGGGGAAATAACAAGCCTAGAACATCAATGAAAGAAAGCAATTTGCACAATTTGATTCCTTTGTGTTTTCACGTATCCCAATGCAACAATTTATTTCTCCAATGCAAATTAAAAATGATTACTGCCTTACTATTGGGTTGTGGGGTCAAATAATGTGAATAATAGACTAAATCCTTGGAGGTGTAAATCCTCTTACTCCCCAAGGCAAGCTAGGTCCACTAGGAAATGATAAGAATGTGTAATCCCTTTTACTTCTCTTAGAAAAACCCTAAGAAACTGTTGATTAAGGTTGGTTGTCATTGATGTCAACCCTTGAAGAAAGTTCGGTAGAGAATTCTAGTAGCACAAAGGTTTGGGTAATGGACCCAAGGTTGTTTCATGTATAATGGTATGTGTTTTAATATATTTTAAGGTAATAATATTCTATATAGATAGTACATGTCATTCCATTTCCGGTGGTATGTGGAACGTCACATAACTCCTCATGGTTAGAGAGTTATGGCCATGAGAAGTTGGAGAACCCAGGTTTGGGTAATGGACCCAAGTTTGTTTTATGGCTAATGGTATGAGTTTTGATATATTTTCAAGTAATACTATTATATATGGATAATACATGTCATTCTATTTTTGGTGGTATGTGGAACATCACATAACTCCTCATGGTTTGAGAGTTATGGCCTTATGAAGTTGGAGGACCCTCATATGTCATCTAGAAGCCCCAAAAGGTCAAAGTAGTCAAAGTGGTTTAAGATATTTTAGAAGGTAAATAATAAAGTGAAGTAATGAGTGTACTATAATTCAAAGTGAATACAAAAGAAATTATTTAAATAATAAATTTAATGGAGAAATTAGAAGTGGGATAACCCTAAAATAAGGAAAGTGGGCAAAGTGACCTAGAAGATGCTTTGAAGGAAGCTACTTGGAGAGTATAAATAAGAGGCAAGACTCTCTGATTTCACTTCACACTTGAGAATATTTAATATCGATAGGTGAATGAGGTAACCAAAGGATATCTAAGCCAAATTTCAGAGGGAAGGTGAAGAAAAGAAGGCCGGAATTCAAGGGAGGATAAATTCTTTTGATGATGTTTTCTAAGGTATGTTATTTACAGGTCATCTCACCATTTTTGCAATAACGTTTTTTCTAGAATTATTAAAACCATGAAATTGATATTCAATTGAGGAAACATATCCAAGTATTCATGGTAAAAATTTCATCTTGTGGGTCATTGTATTTTTGGAGTTACACTCCGTGGAAGATAAGGTTTGAGGCTAGTCCTGAAACTAGTCTAAAATAGGTGTTTCGGGTAAAAATGTCATAAATTTTTCATAACAGATCAAAATTTAGTAATACCAAATGTGTTGGTTACAGTACAGTCTGTAGTATTCTTTGTAACATTTTTAGATCCATTAAACAAATATTCTCTGTGGGGAACGCTCTACAAGGTCGCTCTCTAGAATAAGACATAACTCAATAAGGTATGTCATTTTTGCTATAAATCATTTTCTGAGAGGTTCCAATTAGTGAGACCTAGAGGAATTGGATAAAACAAATTGAAGAAAACTGTGTACTATTTTCATATCTTTATTCATTACAGGTACATAGTTATGATTATTTCAAGTTAGGGTTGTTGACTAATCCCAAATTAGTCATGTGAGACTAAAGAAAAGTTTGATGAAAATGATAGTCTCTTGTTGTGAAAGTTAAGGAAGGCTTGCAGGTATGTGATCATATACACTAGGTCTATTACAGAGTTACAAATCATATTTGGATGATGAAATTGATGAGGGATTTTGGTTAAGGTACATGTTGGGTACATGGTTGAGACAAGAAGTTGATGAGTTGGCACATACATGAGGTGTATAGTTGATGATGTTGGTACATATTGATGAGTCATAGTTGATGAATAGTTGACACATGATTGGTACATACTTGGTACATGGTTGGGTGTACTTTTTATGGTACATGTTGATTACAAGTTGTTTGGTACAGGTTGGTGCATGGTTGATGCACTTGTTTATGGTGCAGGTTGATTACATGTTGAGGTACAAGTTGATGCATGGTTGATGCATGGTTCAAGTTTATTGGTACAGGTTTACAATGGTATATCTCACAGTGATAGTGTGACAGTGGTTCCATCATTCTACTTCTACTTCAAGGCGGTTGGATGGGGCAAGGACAGGTGATTGTAGCCACCTTTCGGTTGTAGTCGTAGAACATAGGGGGTTGTAGCCTCCTTCTGGTTGTAGCCAGAGAATAGGGGAGTTGGAGCTTCCCTCAGGTTGTATCCTGGTAAACAAGGGGGTTGGAGCCTCCTTCCAATTGTAGTTGGAAAACAAAGGAAGTTGGTTCTTCCAATGAATGTAATTCTTCAAGACATATAAGAAAAAGCATTATGTGGTTTTGTCTCGCTTTGGGTTTCCATGTAAAACATTGGTGTACTGTGTATGTGTATGATTGTTCATTTGTTCATTGTTTATTTCCTCTCTAGTTATTGGATGATAATGTTACATTGATATAACACTTGGATTATATGGTTAAAAAGGATTAAATTGCTCTATTAATGATTCACCCCCCCCCCCTCTCTCAGTAATCCAACAATTAGTATCAGAGTAGGTTCCTTCATAAATCATTTTAACCACTGAAAGGTAGATCATGGAGACCAACAACTTGTATAAAAATGGAATACCATAGTTCAATGGACATAAGTATGCATTTTGGAACATAAGAATGAAAACATATATACAGGAACAGGGATTTGAAATTTGGAAATCAATTGTAGATGGATACACAACACCAGCAGTTCTGCCAACAAATGACAAAGCAGTGAAACTCGGTCATAATAACTCCAAATCCAAAAATGCACTTCTGAATGGTCTTAGTGAAACAATATTCACCAAAGTTGCACATTGTAAATCCACTAAAGAGATTTGGGACAAACTTCAAAATATTTATGAAGGAGATTCAAAATTCAAAGCAACAAAGCTTCAAACTTACAGAGGTCAGTTCAAACAACTCAAGATGAAGGAAGATGAAAATATTGCAACTTACTTTTTACGAGTTGATGAAACAATAAATGCAATCATAGGATTGGGAGAAGAAACCAAAGAATTTGTAATTGTTCAAAAAGTACTAAGATCTCTTCCTATGAGATTTGACCCTAAGATATTAGCACTAGAAGAAATATTAGATCTAAAATCAATAAGAATGGACGAATTACATGGAATCTTCACAACATATGAAATGAGAACTGAACAGGACAATCTAGATATAAAAGAAGCAGCCTTCAAAGAATCCAAAAATTCAAAGCAAAAGGGAAGGCAAAAAGAAGAACATAGCAACAGTAGTGACGTCTCAGAAGATGATGAAGAAGTGGCCAACTTTGTCAAAAGACTGAACAAAGGAACCAATGGTAGGTATAGAGGTAAGCTTCCTTTAATTTGTTTTAATTGTGATGGTATTGGTCATTTTTCTAACAAATATCCTTATAAGAAAAAGAGAAATAATGAAGGTTACTCAAAAGGCAAACAAACATATAAAGGCAAAAGAACGACAAAGAAATTTTTCAAGAAAAGCTTATGCACCAAAGAAGACATCTCATCATCAGATGAAGATGAAGTCGGTGACAGTGAGACAGAAAGAGTTCTATTCATGGTAGTAGAAGACTCTGATAAAGAAGACTCCGAAGAAGAATATGAAGAAGTTGAAGAAGAATATGAAGAAGTCAAAGAAGAAATTTAAGAGGCAGAAGTTGACTACCAAGAGGAATTAATCTGCGCCATAGAATTTTTTAGGAGAGAAAAGAAGAAAAACAAGAAACTACAAGCAGAACTAGACAAGAAAGAAGACACTCAAGAACTAGAACAAATGATCACAAATTTGAAGGTTCAAATAGAAGAAGATAAAACAATTAAAGAAGCACTCAAAGAATAGCTATAAGAAAAAGACAAGATCATTGGAAATTTGGAAACAGAGATTGTCACATTAAAAAAGGATCTTCAAAATAAAAATATGCAGAACAACTCAAAAGTTTTGGATGACATTATAAGCAGTAAAAAATCTCATCATGACAAGTCTGGACGTGGATACAATCAGACATAAAAAATATCAAGCTCCAAAACAACAGAGCAATAAAAATATCCAAAAAGCTTTGCAGAAACAATCAAGGGGGGTGGAAGATCTACAAGGAAGATTACAGGGACACTCCTCCACCGAGAAGATTTAGATTTCAGAATCAACAACTGACAAATAGGCCTCAGGAAGAAGAAAATTTCATAAGAGTAACTCCTTTCAAAAGATCTTCAACTCCCAAGTATCAAACTATATTTTTTTGTTTATGTTATGCATGTAATAATTTTGGACATAAAGATGTGAATTGCAGAGCTAACAACAGGAACTAAAACAACTTTGAAAGTCACACACAAAGGGGTTATCCAAGAAGGGCTATTGAAACAGAAAGAATAAGTTACAATAGGTTTGAATCTTTGAGCACTGAAGTGGAATGTTACAAATGTAACAATTTTGGACACATGGCCAAAGATTGTAGAATGGCAGTCCCTCCTAAAGAACCACAATAGAATAACAACAGTCGCAGACAGGAACCTCAGAAAAGGACATGGATAAGAAAGCAGGATCAGTATAGCAATGAAGAATGCGCACTCGCTCTACAAGCTAAGAAGAAGAAATGTGGTTGGTATGTTGGGGTATTCAAAACACATGACATGTGATAGAGATAGGTTTCTTACATTACGAAAGGAAATATATGGATCAGTCTCCTTCAGAAATGATGATTCAACCAAAATCATTGGAAAAGGCACAGTCAGAATTGAGAACAAGAATACAAAGGCAGAAAATGTTCTACTAGTAAAAGATATGAAACATAATCTTCTAAGTGTGAGTCAAATGTGTGACCAAGGTCATAAAGTTACTTTCGATTCACAAAAGTGCGAGATAAGAAAAGAAGGTTCAGGAAAATTGATTGTTATAGCTACGAGAACTTCAAGCAACATATATGTGTTAAGTGAAATTGGAAATGCAAAGTGTTGTCTAGGAAAGGAAGATGAAAGTTGGCTATGGCAGAGAAGAATGGGTCACATACATTTTGATAACCTTTTCAAAGTCAGCAAAAGAGAAGCAGTCAGAGAAATTCCCCAGATCACGAAACCAACCAACACTTTATGCAAGCATTGTCAACAAGGAAAGAAAACAAAGACCAGGTTCAAATCAAAGGAATATTCAACGACAAGACCATTGGAAATTGTGCATATTGATCTAGTTGGACCAACTACAACAAATGGATTAAATGGTGAGAAATACTTTATTTTATTAGTTGATGATTATACAAGAATAACTGCAGTTTTCTTTCTCAAGAATAAGTCAGAAGCTTTTGAAAACTTCAAGATCTACAAGGAAATGGTTGAAAATGAAATGGATTCAAAAATCAAATGCTTGAGATATGATAATGGAGGATATTTCACTTCAAAGGAATTTATGGACTACTGCAGCAGTCATGGAATAAAAAGGAAACTCTCTATTGCTAGGACACCTCAACAGAATGGAGTTGTTGAAAGAAAGAACAGGAAAGTACAGGAAATGGCTCGAACAATGCTAATGGATTCCAAATTGACAGATATTTTTTTGACATGGGTAGTGCATACAACAATTCACATTCAAAATAGAGTAATGCTCATAAACAACACTGACAAAACTCCCTATGAGATATGGAAAGGAAGACCAACAAATGTGAAGCACTTCAGAGTTTTTGTACGCAAATGCTACATCAAAAGAGAATATGGTAGAATGGGAAAGTTTGATTCTCGTGTGGACAAAGGAGTACTTGTTGGTTACTCAAGTACAAGAAAAGCATACAAGTGTTACAACCTGACATTGAAAAAACGTGGTGGAAAGCATCAACGTAACAATTGATGAAACAGGTAGACAAGAATTAAAGGAAGAAGAAAATGAATCAATGGAACAATTTTATGAAGAAGAAACGAAAGATGAAAAAGAAGGGGAAGATGAAAAGGATCCAACAAAAACAGAAGAGCAAGTTCAACAAGTAACTCCAAAAACACCTAGAGGATGAGTACAGAAGAATCATCCTTCAGATCAAATTATCGGAAACAAAGACGCAGGAGTTGAGACTAGAAGAAGAATCTATTCACCAGAACAAACGCACCTAGCACTCACATTTACGATTGAACCAACCTATTTTGAAGAGGCCAGCAAGGATGAATTTTTGAACAAGGCCATGGATGAAGTATTGGATCAAATAGAGAAAAATGACACTTGGAAATTGGTTCCAAGACCAAAGGATAAGAATGTGATCAGCACAAAGTGGGTATACAGGAATAAATTGAATGAAAATGGACAGGTTACAAGGAACAAAGCTAGATTGGTATGTAAAGGATATGCACAGGTTGAAGGAATCAACTTTGAAGAGACATTTGCCCTAGTTGCCAGAAAGGAAGCAATCCAATTTCTTTTAGCTTATGCATGCTCCAAAAATATTAAAGTGTATCAGATGGACGTAAAATCAGCTTTTTTGAATGGGGAACTTTCAGAAGAAGTCTACATTGAACAACCAGAAGGATTTTAGTTGTCATAGAATGTAGATTATGTGTGTAAATTAAAGAAGGCCTTGTATGGTCTAAAACAGGCTCCTAAAACATGGTACTCTAGACTGGATGAATATTTATAGCAGGTAGAGTTCATAAAAGGAAGTGCAGACAACAACCTCTACATAAAGGTAAGTCAAGATAGTATTTTATTAATTGAAGTTTATGTTGATGATATTATTTTTGGTAGTGATTATGACAGGTTAAACCAGAAATTTGCAAAGGATATGCAGAATGAATTTGAAATGTCATTACTTGGAGAATTATCCTTCTTTCTGGGACTTCAGATATGTCAAAGTAACCAAGGAATTTTTATTTCTCAAACTAATTATATCAGAGAAATCCTAAAGAGGTTCAGAATGGAAGATTGCAAACCATTTATCACTCCCATGAAAACCATTTGCAAGTTAAGAAAAGATGATGATTCAAAGTATACAGGTCAGAGGCAATACAGGTCAATGATTGGTATCCTACTATATGTGACAACATCCAGACCAGATGTAATGTAGGTAGTTGGGCAGGTGGCATGATTTCAAGCAGCACCAAAGGAATCACTTGTGTTAGCAGTGAAGAGGATTTTCATATATCTCAAAGGAACAAAAGAGTTTGGATTATGGTGTCCAAAAGAAAAGGATCTATCTCTTATTGCCTACATAGATGCAGATTGGGCAGGTTGTATTGATGACCAATGAAGCACTAGTGGAGCAAATTTCTACTTGGGTGAGTGTTTAGTATCATGGCTAAGCAAAAAACAATCATCAATATATCTATCTACATATGAGGAAGAGTATATTGCAACAACAACATGTTGTATGCAGGTTCTTTGGATGAAACAAACTCTGACAGATATACAGGTTGAGTATGATGAGCCCATTCCAATCTATTGTGATAATACAAGCGCTATCAATATCTCAAAGAACTCGGTGATGCACTCCAAAACGAAGCACATTCCAATCAAGTATCACTTTCTATAGGAACAGGTTGTAGAAAAGAACATCAGAGTTGAGTATGTGGGCGCAAAAGAACAAGTGGAAGACATGTTTACAAAACCACTTCCACGGGAAGCCTTTGAGTATATTCTCCAAAGACTCGGATTTATTTCTACTCCGAAATGAATACTTTTGAATGCTTATATTATATGTCTTAGATGTACACGAGGAAGCACCATAAAAAGGATAGTTAAGTTAGGGGAAGCAGCCCCGGATGAAAATATACCTTTGTAATTGATGACAAAGGGGGAGAGATTTATCAGATGCAGAGGACAGAGGTATGATTCTAGGGGGAGAAATGGTCACAGAGATGCAGAGGACAGAGGCATGGTTCCAGGGGGAGCATGAGTGATATGAATTCAGTATTGCATAAATAGATTTCAGTATTGCATCAGAGTGTTTCCATCAATGCCAAAGGGGGAGATTGTTGATTAAGGTTGGTTGGCATTGATGTCAACCCTTGAAGAAAGTTTGGTAGCGAATTTCAGTAGCACAAAGGTTTGGGTAATGGACCCAAGGTTGTTTCATGTATAATGGTATGGGTTTTAATATATTTGAAGGTAGTAATATTCTATATGGATAGTACATGTCATTGCATTTCTAGTGGTATATATAACGTCACATACCTCCTCACGGTTAGAGAGTTATGGCCATGAGAAGTTGGAGAACCCAGGTTTGGGTAATGGACCCAAGTTTGTTTGATGGATAATGGTATGATTTTTTATATATTTTCAAGTAATACTATTCTATATGGATAGTACATGTCGTCCCATTTTTGGTGGTATGTGGAACATCACACAACTCCTCACGGTTTGAGAGTTATTGCCTTATGAAGTTGGAGGACCCTCATATGTCATCTAGAAGCCCCAAAAGGTCAAAGTAGTCAAAGTGGTTTACGAGATTTTAGAAGGTAAATAATAAAGTGAAGTGATGAGTGTACTATAATTCAAAGTGAATACAAAATAAATTATTTAAATATTAAATTTAATGGAGAAATTAGAAGTGAGTTAACCCTAAAATAAGGAAAGTGGGCAAACTGACCTAGAAGATGCTTCTAAGGAAGCTACTTGGAGAGTATAAATAAGAGGCAAGACTCTCTCATTTCACATCACACTTGAACATATTTAATATCTATAGGTGACTGAGGTAACCAAAGGATATCTAAGCCGAATTTCAGAGGGAAGGTGAAGAAAAGAAGGCCGAAATTCAAGGGAGGATAAATTCTTTTGATGATTTTTTCTAAGGTATGTTATTTACATGTCATCTCACCATTTTTGAAATAACATTTTTTATAGAATGATTGAGACCGTGAAATTGATATTCCATTGAGGAAACATATCCAAGTATCCGTAGTAAAAATTTCAGCTTGTGGGTCGTTGTATTTTTGGAGTTACACTTCGTGGAAAATAAGGTTTGTGGATAGTCCTAAAACTAGTCTAAAACATGTGTTTCAGGTAAAAACATCATAACTTCTTCATAACAGATCCAAATTCATTAAGACAAAATGTGTTGGTTATATTATATTATTTTTTATTATGTGTAACATTTTCATATCCATTCAACAAATATTCCGTGTGGGGCACGCTCTACAATGTCGCTCTTTAGAATAAGCCAGAATTCAACAAGGTATGTCATTTTTGTTGGATCATGTTGTCATTGATGCCAATGGTTTGATTGATTGATGTCAAATGATTGATTGATTGATGATTGATGTAATATAATATGTATTTTCCTTGATGAGAATGCATAGATGAAGATGGATCAATGAGTTTTCATTGATACATGATGAAGATGGAACGATGTGGTTTCATTGGTATATGATTCATTGTTGGAAAAATGTATAGATGACTCATTATTATCTTATCATGATTGATAAGGTGCACAAATGGATGAACTTCAAAGTGGTCCCCTTATGGTGAAAGCCCTCATGGGAAGAC
>JASDQU010381669.1:0-11167 GCA_032191745.1 Picea mariana | reverse complement strand
GTTTCCACATTTGTCTTATTTTATTGCTCCGCGGTCCTGTTTTTCTAACAGATGAATCCCAATACAATATGAACCAGGGTCAAGTCCCAACCCCCCTAGCTGAAGATACGCCCTCCCGAATGGATGTGAAGGACCAATATTTTGGCCTAGCTGATGAAAGCCTCCAAATGGCACCAAACTCTGTAGAATGATAGATCAAGGAAAGTAGAACCCCCTCCTGAAGTCTCAAGCCAAAATACCAAGAGTTGCTCCTCCAAAACATTGAATCCTCAAGTAGAATTGTGCCCTCCTAAATACTGTCAAGACCCAATAATTCGGCCCTGTTGAAGGAGACCTCCAATCACTGTGAAACTCTCTAGAATAATATATTAGGACAAGGTAAACCTCATAGTGAAGTCTCAATGTGAGATCTGAAGTTCTAGTCCTCCAAACTAAATAGATCGGATTCCTAGTAGCGCCCTCCTTCTCTTCAAATCATGCCAATGCTCTAGGAAATCAACTGGATAGTATAACTCTCTCAAAATGCACTAGAGATGATGATCAAGGACCTGCAAAGAAAACCCAAGTGCTCAAATCTCCAAAATCCTTCTCAGGCTCCTAGATCAAATCTTCCTCCAATCAATGGTGCACCCCCTTTGTTGGAAACCCTCCAAGTTACGCCCTGTTGCTTCCCTGAATAGAAGAGAATACATGTAGTTGAAGTAGAATGGTGTGGGTGGAGTATGGCATCCCCGAGACCAAGCTTGGAACAAGATAGGTGGAATCTTTCACAACTGAGTTGTCCTCTAGGGTTTGTATTCTCAAAACCCTCAAAACTATTGTTCTCTAGAGCCCAAAAGCAAAATGCAATAATCATCAAAAGGTGACTAAGAGGTGCACCCTTGCCTTTCCTTTATACCTCCAATATGTTTCTCTGTTGAGTTAGTTAACCCCTAGGGTTAACTCCTAACTCAACCTCACGTGTTCTATTTCTTCATTGAGTTACTTTACCTTTTCCAAGTCAACTTAATATTATAACGTTGAGTTTAGCTGACTTCTCCTCATAGTGCATGAGACTATAGTCTAGTGGGGATGAATAGACTACTGAGTCTCTCCAACCCTCTTCATCAAGAGGTGGGGGACATTACAAGTATTGAAAATATTCTCCTTTAGTTAGCTTCCTAAACATGCCTATGGCATCTTTGCCATATTATTTTTGTCTTATTTATCTAGGTACATAATCTTGTCTTTCTTTCTAGGTTTTATTTGAGGGGTTTTCTGCATCTTCTCCTTTCTTTGCTCCTAACATGGTGACCACATTTATATTCTTGAAATTTAATGCTTTGTGCTTAGGTACACTTTATAGGTGATTAAAATTCCTTCTACTCATGATCTTTTCTAATATTATTGGGTATTCTTCTAAGGAATGGTCTCTCACTCCACAATTACTACAAAATTCCAAGTTGACTCTATCTTTCAAAGGAAAGTTGAGACTTAAATGATCATCTTTATAACATGTAAAACAAAATCTTATGTATTATCCACCTCGAACTCCTCTCCTTCTACCATATATGCCTCCTTTTGGATAGAAAATGTATCCTCTTCCTCCTCCTTGGTTTTGATTTTCTATTTGTATATGGTACATTGTTCAATAATTGGGATTCTTTTTTATGTTGCGCTCACATTCTGCTATATTGTGGGTGTTATTGTCATATATGCCACACCATTTTTCTTATCATTTTTCATACTGTGAGGACAACCCTTTTTTATATGTTTTTTTTATGGCTTCATAGATTTCACAATTGTATTCGACTTTGAATTTCCTAACATCTTGATACATGTTATTCAATTCTCTATATTTTCAATTTTCTTTTGTGTGCCCCTTGTTTATAGATATAGTGCACCATAAATATAATCTTCTCAATGTGAGGTCTTACAAGGATCTTTGCATCATCTCCGATTTTCTTCCAATTTTCTATTTGTTGATGAGCTTACCCAATCCTCCTTATTTTCAAATTGTTGTGCTTTCTTTAGTTCTTCTTCACATGTTTTAATCTCATGCATCCTTAAATGTTCCCTAATTTTACATGACAAACCAACAATGAACCATTGCATTAGAAACTATTTATCAATAGTAAACATAATATGACTAAGCATGTCCTTGAATCTCTTATCATAGTCCCTTGCAGACTCATTTGGAGTTTGTTTAATCTCCTCAAGCTTCTAAGTTTCCAGGTGTTTAATATCTTGAGTATTAAGGAGTGACAATAAGACACTCTTAATCTCATCCTTGGTTCTGTAATGATTTTCAGTAAATTTCATGAACCAAGTCAGTGCTCTTCTTCTCAATGCACCCACAAACTATACCATTTTCTTTACATAGTAAAAAACATCCATTACATCCCACATCTTCTCACAAATGAAATAGTGTCTTTTTGGGTCTTCATCACCATCACCCTCATATAGAGGAAGGTTTCCAGCATTAATATTTTCCATGTTTTTTGTCATTCACTAATTTGAATATGGGGTCAATGGTGTAGATGGATTTTGAGTACTCGATTGTTTAGAGATTTTGACCGATGTGCTTCAACTACTATGCTTCAAAATTTCAACACATGAGTCTGTACTTTTGCATTCTTGAAACTCTTGTTCCATTGCTTCTTGAAAATTGGTTTGACACTTCTAATATTTATACTATATGACGATATTTCTTTGCAGGAGCGTTTCTTCGTTCGATAAACCATTGTGACCTTTAGTCGATGACTTTTGGGTTTATTTAGTAGTTAAATATAGTAGGAGGGAAATCCCATGATTCGAGATGGATTAACAAGTAATTTTCTCCTTCTTCTGGTATAATATTAATAAAATTACTTTCTATATGTGGCATTTGAATCCATATTCTTTTTGTGATTGGACGATTTTCATCTAGTTGACTCCAAATTGATGTTAGACTCAGTTTAATATGCAAGAATTTCTAGAGGACTTCATTAATGTTGAGACTTTGTTGTCTTGTGTCTGGTATTCTGAGCATCATAGGGCCCAACTTGTCAACCTCCATGTTTTCAACATTATTCAACGATTGTAGGGCTTCCAAAATTGTTTCTACAATCTATAAATTTTCATCTAGAACATGAACTATTGTGGTTTCTTATTCTTTTATGTTTGATCAATTCTCATTTCTCACCTCAATAGGGTTAACATTTCCTAAACCTAATGATCAACTGAATTTGTACCTTTAGAAACCATCATAGTTGCTTCCTCTTCCACACTTGGTTAGTGTTCAATGCTCTATCTAGGTAGGGTTAGAAGACTATTGACCCAACACCCCATTTCTTCTTCTTCTCTTCTAGGTTGACGAGGGTCCACAACTTATCTTATCTTAGATCTTCTTTTTTGTCTTTTGTCCCTTTTGATTTTTTGCAAGTTGGTTGAGGGGTTATATCCAATCATCCTTCTTTCTGTTCTTTTCTTTGTTTCCTCATCCAATGTATATT
This sequence comes from Picea mariana, assembly GCA_032191745.1. Lineage (NCBI taxonomy): Eukaryota > Viridiplantae > Streptophyta > Pinopsida > Pinales > Pinaceae > Picea > Picea mariana. The sequence goes on along the minus strand of JASDQU010381669.1, from coordinate 7,694 downwards.
CTCCTTGTCTCTTAGACGTTGCTTGTTTATTTCCTTTCCTTGGCATGCTTATGTTTTCCATCGATATCCTTTTTTTTTAGCATGAATCACCTAGGGTTTTCATCTTTATAAATGCATCTCATGAGAAAATACCCCCCCATTTTTGACCTCAAGTCTCCTTTTGGTTGATGAGGGTGATCAGAGTAGTGATGCTCGTTTTCTTAGGAAATATTCCCACTCTTCTTGTTTATTTTTCTAGTCAGTGCAAATTAATGTTCTTAAGGGAGTTTGTGGTTCGAAAATATGCCCAACTCCTTTGTTGATTAAAAATTTATGCAATAAAACTAGTAGATGGTAAAGAAAACTATCATGCATTTCAATGAACAATATCCTCTTCATGTCTCCTAAGGATGTGCACTCTTCAATTGCTTGTTTTTAACAACAATATTGAGTAATCTTCTTGACCCACTGAAACAATTTTGTCTCACCCATGTTAATCAACTTTGATAGAAACTCTTCATCCTTTGTTACATTGTTCATGTGCAAGTCTTTCAACAAACTTCTTTATCTCTGCATGAATTGATTCTATGCAATTCTTGCGAGTTTTTGTAAAGTATCATGCCCTAGCCTATACAAGGGTTAGTCAATTATTTTGGTGTAATTCTTCAAATAATTTTCCAACATTATCTCCCACCACTCACATATCTCCTCTTTGCTTAACATCTTTGCATGCATGGAACTATTATACAAGTCCTAGATAAGTACTATTGGCAACATAACCAGTGTTGTAGTCTAAGGGATTACACAATAAATGTGGTTACCAATAGTGTAGTCATCAAACCAAATTATACAAAAAATAATATACAAGCATGCATACATAGAAGGAGGAGAAAAAGAGAAGATAAGTAACTATAGAACTAGCAACTTGTAGTCTTTATTATAAGATATTTCTCAACTAACTGTTACAATGTCAAGTTCATATCTATGTATACATTTCATAAGATGGAAGAAGTTACAACTACCTTAACTACCTAGTCGGACATCTGAAACAACATCCTAGTTGACTACATACCTTGGTCAACTTACTCTATTATAATACTTAGTCAACTACTTAGCCTAGTCAACTAGTTGGCTAGGCTCCTCTAACACCATCCTCACATACACAAACATGTCAAACTCTCACAACAACCTATTTTACCATGTCATGGACAAACCATGGAACAATGCACACACATAGACATAGTATCTCACTCTTGATACATCTTGCACATCACTTGAGAATGAATGAACCTCATTCATACATTTGGACGCCCACATTACATATATCACTTCTAATGGTTGACATGAAAATTGTATAAGAAGTAAGAGATATTTCCAAAAATTTGAACTTTGATTCATTGATTGTTGATATTTGTTTAGCAAAAACTAAATTTCTTGCCAAGATAGCTATTTCATAACAACTAAACAATCCATCTACTCAATAGACAAATTTCACATAAAAGCTACATAATTTTTTTTGTCAAAACCCTATTTCAACTCTATTTTTTGTATATATTTTTTCATATTAGCTTTCTCCACTTGGATTGACCCATATTCAAGGCCATAGAGCTCAACAAAAATATCTAATACCATTTTGTAATGCACCTCAATATTACCCTTCCTTGGACACAAAATTCCTAACATGAGTTTTTCCTCTTTAAAGATCCTTCATTTAAACTTGTTTTACAACAAAATCGAATCATTAGCAATATATTTTCACACAAATCCTTTATCACATAATATTAATTAAGAGCCCCAAAACTTACATGCATATAAATATCCAAATTAAATATGTATGCATCCAAAACAAAATGAACTATTATAAATCCAAAAAAATTACAACTACATGCACAAACTCACAAATATAAGAATATCAATCTTATAAAATCACAAATATATAATAATTATTTTTTAAAAATCCACAACAACATTTGCTTGGGAAAGGTTTCATTTCCTAGCCATAGGCTCTCATCTAGTAGAGACACCCCTAAGTTGAGGGCTAAAGTGCAATAAGGAAATCTCTCAAACACAACCTTGAGAAAATTGTTGGGCAATGTATGTAGTTATAAATTTCATACCCTTCTTAGCTATAAGTAGATCAAGGAAAGAATAGGAAGAGACAAATAACCCTATTGGTTCTAACTAACCAAAGAAGAATAATCATGGTTCAATCTATCCACTTGAGAATGCTCCTATCCATGGTATCAGACACCCCATGCTGATGACTTCTAAATTAGAGCTAGTTTTTGTCTTTCTATCTACTACTAGAACATAGATTAGGACAACTAAAGTTCTTCATGCCAAACCTAAATCAAAGATTGGGATAAGCACCTACTATTATAATGAAGCCTCTATTTTCATTCACCATTCATCCTATACAAGAATAGTATAAATAGTATTGTATAAAGTTTTCTTTCTAACAAAGCTGATGCAAAAACACATGATCTCCAAAAATTGCGATAAAAAAAATGATAATTTGGATATAGAACTGTTGTTGGGAAAAATACCCTACGGACTAGCAAACTAGGGTCAGACTTGCATGCAGATTTTGACCGAAAACAAATTACTTCTTAACCTACCACCCAAGATAAAAACCCCTCTTTCACAATAAATGCATGAAGAGAACCACTAACCTTTTTACCGACGTTCGATGTAGATCCTCCGTTGCGCTTTGACCACTTGCTTGCGCTGCTCCTTCCACAGATAACCTGCAATCAAGACAAATAACAACTATGCATGCATGCTACTTCTCTACTCAAGGGTTAGAAATCAAGCATAAATTCATCAAATTATAGACAACTCATGCATTGGGACGGGAAAAGTATTCTTTTTATTAATGAAAATGAATCAACTTACAATCAAAGCTGAGACCGGCCACCGCTCCTTGAACCTGATCCTGGGCTCCTCTTCTTCTGTCCTCCAATTGCTTTGCGTTAAATCTCCTTTGGCGTGAGGAAAGGCTAAAGGGTTGGGACAATGGATTACGTAAATGGGCAGAGTTTCTTCGCTATATTTTTTCCTCCTCCAAATGGTACCCCTACCCCTTCTTTTATAGGCTAGAAGGAGCTAGGGTTTTGGACGAACCCTCGGCCATGCATGGTCGAGAGTTTCAGTTAACTGACCCATAGCTTTTTGTTCCATCTGCAACTTTCCTCTTTTCGTGCTTTGTTAGGTACACGCGGGCTGTAGTGAGCCATCCAGCGTGCACACGCGTGCAGTAATGGGTTAAGGCGCGTGGGCCTTGACCCAAGAGGATTTCCAAAGAGTTGTTCAGCAGATGTTTTGGCAATGAAGGGATATGAGTTGGCCTGATGCCAGGTAAGCATGTGTGATGCAATTTAGGGTTATAACAAGAACCCCCTTCCCCTTTCAGAATGTCTATTTATAAGGAGGAGGGTAACTTGCTACTTAGCACACATGGTCCAATTGTTTTTATTCTTTTAACAACTCACGGGTTTATGTCCTTTATTGTATCATTGCATCGTAACAACCTTTATTATATAAATTTGAATAATGATGATTTTATTTATAAGTGTTTGAATACAACAAAACATATGCTAGTTTACATGAGCCAAAATTTAGTTATTATGCAAGCAATAATAGTAATAAATAGGAGACGGATGTTTAGTGAAAGTTATGAAATGATAGAGAGGATATCATCCAATGTTGTTTGAAGTTTGAAGAGGACTCAAAGGGTAAATGACCATCAGAGCAAAGCTTTGGCAACTAATCAATATGTCGTTTTTCTCATTTTTATAACCAAAAAGATCATTAAAAGCACTTCACAGAGTTAAGATTTGCAATAAGCATGTCCATACTCTCCAAGGACAAGAAATGAAGTTATTACCTGACTCGAAGTCATGAAAAGTTCTCATTTTATAGAAAATCTCATTAATTTGCATGTAGAAATTTATCTTGAGTAAAGAAGAATTACATGATTGTAGAAAGGAAAGTCTAGCAATGGTATATGCATTGCAGAAGTATCAACACTTCCTACTAGGGAGACATTATAAGTTATTAATTGACCACATTGCACATAAGTATTTGGTGAATAATCTAGTATTGGAGGGGATAATCTTTTATTGGCTATTACTATTTCAAGAATTTTATTTCAAAGTCATCCTCAAACCCAAAAATAAGAATGTGGGACTTGATCATCTATCTAGGATTGAGACGAGAGAAAATGAAAATACACTAGATAAGTCATTGGATGTTAACCTATTTGGAGTTAAATTAGTTATCAACTATTTTGTAGAAACCACTAAGTTTCTAAGCTCTGGATCGATGCCAAAGGGATATGACTAAAAGTAACACTGATAGTTGGTCATAATATCTATGAACTATCAGCTAATAGTGGGAGACCTATATAAGTTGGAAACTGATGGAATCTTGCACAAGTGCATTATGGACCATGAAAGGAATGCCATTATATGGGAGGTTGATGATGGGAAAAGTGGAAGAAATTACGGGGGAAAGACACTACTAGGAAGGTACTGTGTGCATGACTATAGTCATATTGTGCCATCTCGACACAATTGAAAGATCTAGTAGTCAACTACTCTTTGTTACCCATAATAGTGATAAAGTTGAATGTTTTCATGTAGGGTGATAAAATCCAAGTGTTAGAGGATATGTTAAGAGCAAATGAGAGCTTTGACCACAAGCACAAGAATCCAATGTATTTGAGGTGGCCACTAGAATTCGAGGAAAGGGATGTGATACATACCTAAGTGGCCATAAAAATGGTTAAAGGGCTCCCCAAATGCAACTTGAATGGTCTACAGGAAGCAAATTAAGGGATACAAATAAGATGCGTTAACATAGACACTTAGCTAAGGGATGATGCATGCCAATACAACATCATCACATCACACAAGATTTTGTTATCCTTTATTTTCAATCGTGGGTTTCAATGTTTTTTTTTTACCTTTGTGTACATCGATAAGAGCTTCAACCAATGTTGTATATCTTTTTGAAATTATATAACAAAATAACCTATTTATAAAGGAGAAAAAAAACCATTGATTTTCTTTCATAGGTACCAATGACATGTGTATCCTGCTAGACATCTTGGTCCCATGTTTTGGTTACATATTCATATCTATAGGTAAAATATATATGTTCAATTCTCGCCCCATCCTATTATCGTTTCTTGTGGATTAAGACATCTCCACTACAAGTACCAAAGAGATGAATGATTATTGGGCATTTGATAACAACATTGTCATTGATCTAAAGAAATAAACCATGACCTTTGAGGTCGATGGTACTAGGGTGTATCATCTCTACCTCTTCAATCATAATCTTGTGTGACCCTGAAGATATCTTAACACTCTTCTTCGATCATAATCTTCTACAACCATGAATATATCATTGAGGCCCTAATGACTTGGATACCTTGAATTTTAGTTAATGATACATATTCATAAAGAAGAGGTTTAAATTTCATAAGTTTGAAGTTCCTACTCTCTTCAAAATGATTAATGCAAATTGTGTCATACTATTGTTTAAAATTATTTCAATGTTTTTCTTTCCCACTAGAGACAATTGGGTTGATGTAAATTGGGCATTATTAAAATAACTACTTAAATTTGAGTCCTAAAAATGTAGTGGATTTGCCCTCTAATCTTGTAACCAACTTCCTTCAAATGGTTGAAATGAATAATATAGAAATTAAATTTATAGGTTGATGAAAATTGTGCATTATTAAAATCACTACTTGAGTTTGAGTCCTAAAAATATAATGAGTTTCCCCTCTAATCTTGTAACCAATTTCCTTCTAATGGTTGAAATGAATAATATAGAAATTTGAAATGAATAATATAAAAATTAAATTTCTGTGATAAAATTCTACTCGTACCTAAAATTTCTATAAGATTTTTCTCCCTAAAAATCCTCTTATTACAAAATTATCTTCCTCTGTATTACACGATTATCTTACTCCATATTTTACCATTCACAGAAGTAGCAGTCCTAAAATATCACACCTCAAATTCAAAAACATAAACACAAACTCAAATTCAAATGCTCTTGCTTGTTTTACCATGCACATAAGTAGCGGGAGCAGAAACTCAAAGCTCATGAGGTGGACAATAAGATGCTTTTGTTTCGCAGGTTCATGCCGAAGCCAAATACCAAGAAATCCATCGTCATCTCAACCATTACAATTACCAATACCGCACATAAGTTAGAGTACAATAACAACAGTGTTGGCGACAGCATTGACTTCACTGAATGCCAGCAAACTCGAGGGCAATCAACGGACTTACTCTCATGGAATGTAAATGCATCGTTGAGAGAGAATGTGATGAACGGGCAGTGGGAAGAAGCTCTCAGACTGTATTACCGAATGCCAAACAGTTGCAATTGTATTCTCCCCAATAATTTGACATTTCGCTTTGTTATCAAGGCATGTGCGACCCTATCAGCGCTGCACCATGGGGAGGACGTCCATCGGGCAACTATCGTAAAGGGGTTTGAGTCAGACGTTTTCATCAGCAACGCTCTCATAAACATGTATGCCAAATGCGGAGATTTCAGGGATGCGCGCCAAGTGTTTGACAAAATGTCTAAAAGGGATCTGGTATCATGGAATTCTATGATTGCAGGTTAGGCACAGAACGGGCATTTCGAGGAAGCATCGGAATTGTTTCATCAAATGCAAATGATGGGAGTGAACCCAGATGCAATCACATGGAATGCGATGATTGCGGGCTATGCACAGAATGGGTATAGTCATGAAGCCTTGAAAGTTTTCAGTCAAATGCAATTGGTAGGCACCAAGGCTAATTCCATAACTGTAGCAAGTTTAATCCCTTCATGCACAAATCTGGAGTCTCTACAGCTCGGCGAGGTAATCCACGGTAACGTTATTAGAAGTGGGTTTGAATCACATCTTCTTGTTGGGAATGCCTTGATTGACATGTATTCTAAATGCAGGAGTATAGAAGATGCACATAACGTGTTTGTGGGTTTGTCTCGGAAAGATGTAATCTCGTGGAATGCCTTGATTGCAGGTTATATACATAATGGGTACTGTGACGAGGCTTTGGAAATCTTTCATCAGATGCATTTGGCTTCTGCAAAGCCCAATTTGGTCACATGGAATGCCATGATTTCCGGGTTTACTCAGAATGGACACTTTTACCAAGCATTGGAGTTCTTCAGTGAAATGCAAGTGGAAGGTATGAAACCCAATTCAGTCACCATTGCTAGTATTCTCCCTGCTTGTGTCCACATGGCAGATTCACCACATAGCAAGCAGGTGTATAGTTACATAGTCAACAATGGGTTTAAGTTATACAAGGACATATTCTTACACACACATATTCTTATTGTATGCATTTAAAAAAAATATGAATAATAAAAACAAAATTATTATGTCGGTAGGTGCTTTCTACTTTCGAGTATGAGGGAGATGTGTAATTTCTTCAATGCTTAATATGGAGTTGATGTCTCGCATTTAAAAAATATCAATAGAAAAAAAACATTTCAATGTGGACCATAAATACAATATTGAGTGTCTATGTTAAGGTAAATATTTCAATATCATTTTTGTATATATATATATATATATAAAGCAACCGAAAGTGAAAAAATTCTTATGGTTAAAACATTTCAATGTTGTGTTTTCCTTATGTGCTCAACATAGAGTTGACACGTGGAATATATATATA
>JASDQU010381668.1:0-11167 GCA_032191745.1 Picea mariana | reverse complement strand
ATATACCAAGGAGACATTTTCATTTTGAATCATCTTGTACTTGAACATTTAAGTGGGGTAAAAGGAGGTTTCCCCCTCGAAGAGGCTTATTATCTGAAATTATCTCTTTTTCAAGGCATTGAGTACTTTTTCTGAGGTTTTTCTATGCTATATTGATATTTGGTTCTTAACATACTCCACCTCTCCCTCTATACTTATTTTTATTCCCATCTTCCCATACCCCATACCCACTCTCCTTTACTCAATCCCATATTTCCTCAATCCTTTGGTACCATACACATTCCCTATTTTATCACTCCCTTCCTTCCTCACTCCCACAACACCATACCCATTCTCCTTTTCTCACACTCGTGGAACCATACCGATTCCCCCTTCCTCACTCTTCCACATCCCCTCTTACCCCATGGCACTGTGACACTCCATTCCCCCTTATTACTCCATACCCCTCACCCCCATGGACCCACGATGCCACAACACTCCACTCCCTCCATACCTCACCAGCTTGCAACCCCTCCTCACTCCTGACCCCTCCATACTTCATCATGCCTCCTCATCCTCCCATACTCTCTCCCTTAACTTATTTTCCTAAGTCCTATCCCCTTTCAATGGAATCCTATAATATCAATACACATGAAATCCTATAATATCAATATATTTGGTAGCTTGTAATATCAATACATGTGGCATCCTTCTACATGAATATACATGGCATTGACTAGGCGATGAATTGGCAAGTGACTGGGTGCTAACTGTGACCAAAATGCTTTCAATGGAAGCCTATAATATCAAGAAACACGGAATACTATAATATCAAGACATGTTTCATCCTAAAATACCGATACATGTGGAATCCTACTACATGAATACAGATGGCACTGACTAAGCAATGACTTGGTAAGTAATTGGGCGCTAACTATGACCAAAATTTTACTAGGTTATGAAATTTTCTAAGGAATGAACTCCATAAGATCTTATGTTTCACATTATTAATATGGGAACCTTTACATTATAAACACTACATGTTTCACCCTCGATAATGCATGAAAGAACTAAAATAATAAATATTTTAATCAAGAGCTAAGATTGATCCACGAATTAGATGGCCAACTATTGAGCAACGATCTTCTGGAGCTCATAACTCAATATCCAGACGTCGATTTTGGGAAAATCATACCTCGTTGTAAATGTAATTCAAAGAGGAATACAATGGGATAGGTTTCAATGGATAAATTTGGCCATAATTCTTCCATAAATTAAAAGAACAGTCATCTCTATTTTCATGACCTATTGGTAAATTTGTTTGGAACCTCAAGTTCTCGAGGTTATAATATGAGATCCATACCTCCAAAATCCGCTCAAGAAGAATCGTTGGAAATATAGAATGATGAATAGTACTTATAAAATGGTATCCATGGCTGAGTATTCAGTTATCATGTTCAAAAAATTAAAACATAGTCCACGTTTTTTACAGTGTCAGTTTTACATTGTGGAAATAAAAGTTTATTAAATAAACTTCTATTTAAGGATTAAGTAGGTCCCACTTGGAGTTATGAATTCCAATGACCTAATTTCATTAATGAGAATTTAATAAATCATCAATTAAATTGATTTACTCCAAAAAGGAAGCATGCAAAAACTTCTAGAAGAACAAAACCCTTACTACTTGGGCAAAGCATTTCAAGAAAGCATTAGGAATCGGATTTAAAAGAAGGATGTCACCATCAAAAAAGAGGTTGGATTATAAAAGGTTCATATCATCAATATAACATTGTTTAGACATCAATATGCATCAAAGTCTCTGATCAACAAATAAATATCTCCATTTTCATGTTTCTTCTTTTTCTACACAATTTCTTTCAAGTTCTTATGTTTGTATTTCTGAAATGAGCATAAGGTTGAGTTTTTTAGCGTATTTCTTTTTATTTTTCCACGTATCTTTATTAAATATCATAGGAGTATTTTACATCCATGTATGTGGTTTCTAATGTAATCTAGGGTTGTATAAATGATTCATGGAGATTTATTACTTGCCTTTGACAATCTTTATTTCTAAGCATTAGTCAATTGATTTACTGAAATGTTATGTAATATCTTTATGTATTAAACTCCATAGAGAAATGCTTCAAGGTACAACTTTAATGAATTCTCATACTTTGGAATTTTTGAGCATGATATTTTTGGAGTATGCACATCAAATTATTTCATTTTTGAATGCGGAAATCATTTAAAGTTCTCTAAAGTGATCAACACCATTTCACTCTTTTTCCTGTAAGAAAATATGGGTGCATCTTCTACTTGCATGTGTTTTAGAGGGATTTTATAATGAATCTAAGAACATATTTATTTTGATATTGAATCCTTCCTTTATCATTTTATTATAAATAAATTGTTTGGTCCATTTCCAAGCAAATGTTGCACTTAAAGAGAAATCAGGTTATCAAGAACCATTTCACATAAAAACTAAAGCAATAAAGATATGGGGTTTTTTGTTTATCATTCTCCCATTTGAAAACACAATCCAAGAACATCGAGATATATCTTTGAGACTATAACAGAGGAGTACCACCTCTATAAAAATGCAGGGGGATATTTTATCCTCATGAGGTTGCTTTTGGACTTGTGACCAATATGAACACCAACACTACAACATAAACTATAATTTCTCTCGCATCGACACCTCATCTAGAGATAAATATAGGAGGAGGAAAAACAATATCTAATACACACTTAGGATAAAAAATATATCATATAATGCGAAATACAAAAAGGTTGTGTAGGAATTTATAATTATATAGGGAGTTACATGTTAGCAATCCCCCCCTTAATCAAAAGTCTGAACAATCATATCATCTAGGTAGAAATAAATAGTGCATGACCTAGTATCAACTCCAAGTCTTCAATATTAAACTCCTAAGCTGAGCCTCTATGAACATCTAACTGGAAAAAAAAAAAAAAGAGTTAAATTTGGATGCTAAAAAATCATAGAATCTGGAAAATATCACTATGTAAACATATGATCCAAAATGCCTCAGTTATTCACTGACATGGACTCTAATATATGATGAGAGTGGCTCATGAGAAGTGAATTAGTTGAAAATATAGCATATCCCTAGAAATGACTTACAACTCAATCAAATGCCAAGCAACAATGTAGATTGATCTTACTGTCCTCTGCTAGGTCAAATGACCATCTAGGTGAAAAAAGTGTCCACAAAAATTCTCTAAAAAATTGACACCCAAATAGTTTCAATGAACATCCCAATCATGTATCCTATGTATGATCCAACTGCAATATATTGAGCATAATTCTTCCAAATAACTTTTGAGTAGTAAACCGATTGTCCTATTGGAACTACTCAAATCATGAATCAAACATGTCAAGGAAAACTCAATCACATCAATGTGTGTCACACAAAAATATGGAAACTGGTAGAAATTTCAAAGTGATTGATTTGGAAATTTATCACAAGTGATGAAATATTTTCAACACTCTTGTTTGATTTTTTGTCATCCAGTTGGCATTTTGTTTTATCTAAGTGTTCCATCTACATACTATTGTTTCCCATTTGGAAAAAAAAAATTGTTGTTGTTGAAACTTGAACTTTGACAATCATCATATATATTCCCACTAACAGTTAAAAGGTGAGAAGTCATGGATTTTCATGTGGGTTACTATTGACGCTTGAATTCGTTAGGACCGAAACAGAGACCTCACAAGGATGTAAATTCCCCCTACATTTTTATAGAGGTGGTACTACTCTTTACTTTAATATTTTCTTGGGACTCTAGATATTCATAATATGGGACTTTGTAGAAGTATGGTGAGGTAATCAAAGAAATATAAAGATTGTAAGAAAGATAAACAGAAAATGTTTTCTTTTATTTTTAAAGAAAGTTCTTGAGAAAGGACCAGGAACCACGCACTTTCACACATCTAAAGTAAATAAGAAAAATTTCCTCACATCCATCATAGTTAAACTAAAGATTTTTTATCACATAAAATAAAAAGAAGACGATCTGCATGCATAAGAGAACTTTAACAGATTGGACAAATGGGAAGCTCAAATAAATATAATGATAGATAAATCTCAAATACTTTATACTCAAAACTTAGAGTTACAAAGAACATTTGAAACTGATCCTGAAATCACTCTCTTAAAATTTCTAAAATATATATAGTTTGTTACATATTCTTTGAAATTTAAAATGTGTTTGTCTTAAGGACTGGGATTTGGGCTCCCATGGACCATAAAGAAAATATAAACAAGAATTAATCTTTTAAAAGGAGGGTGATGGGCGGTAAAAGAACAAAAAGACCTGGAAAGAAGAAAAGATAAGTTATCAGACTTCGGTTAAACCTTTATATTCAAAGAAGTAGAGTAACTAGATGAAGGAATTGATAAAGAAAGAAAGATGTGATCAACATAAACTTACTATGATGGTCTCTCATGTCTTTATTTTCTTGCTAGTGTCCTTTTATTGTCTTCATTAATAGTTACAAGAACTGTCTCAATTGTTTCCTTTCCCTCATTGGTCAATTTGTCGATTTCTTTCTTGAATCATTCTTCAATATAATTTTTCATTGGTGCCACATTTATCTCATGCTGGATTTTGATGTTGAATAAATCTCCCTCCAAGTCTCTCAAATCAAGGAAAATATCATGTAATGCTTCCTCAGTACCCTGGTTCTTCATGGAATAGTCCATTAGCCAATTTTCTATGGCATCCTCATGGAAATCCTTGCAATCCTCTCCTTTGAAGGTAAGTGTTGGCTCAGGGAGCTTCAACATCTTACGAAACACTTGCAGTGAAAGAGAGATGAGGCAATGGTCTTAGAGTTTAATAATCCATTGAATCGGTAAGTATTTCTCAACACACCATGAAACCAGTTCTTTACATTCAAATACCTCAAGGACACACCCTGCGAGCACAATTTTGGATGTCTAGATCACTTATTTTTTAGTAGGAGATGAACAATACGAGTATGCTCTGGACCACTGAAATTTTTGGTCTTTGCGACCAAAAATTTTCAAAGTATCGCCACAAAACTCATGTCTGGATACTACTGCTATAAGTTGACAAGAGTGTTATTTAAATTGGATAATAATTCGTAATGAATCGTTTTGGAGAGATAACAATAATATGACCCTTGGAAAATTGTGCTTTAATGGAATTTAATGAAAAATATCCTTGAGCCCTTTGCTTATTAATGACAACCTTTACATAGCATGCATGATCAATTATTAGCATTAAACCATACTAAATTTGTATTGGGAGAAGAGAAAATATGGTCGGGATGGACGAGAGAAATTTGAATTTGGGGTTTTCTGTGAACCTGCCAACCTAGGAACCCTTGAACCTGCGGTTGCGAACGAACTAAAATAGGCTAAGTGTTTCACTGTGGTCGGACGGACTTAAATACAGGAGAAATGAGATACTTAGGATATCGGTACCTGCAATAAGTTTGGCAGTCACAATGTAGATCAGGGGTCTTTGGGTGCAAAATGGAGGTTGCAGAACTTGGAAGATGAAATATTGAACCCATGAACATGTGTTTGCAAGAATGGTTAAATATATTATAAAAAGGTCGTAGGTTGGACTCGTGATATGGGAATATGGATGGAGGTGAAGACCTGCGAGTCTAAAAACCCATGAACCCACTATTTTTTGAAAAACGACTAAGTATTGTAACTAGAAAGGGAAAAGAGAAGGGAAAAAAAGAAAAGGGGAATGAGGGAATGTATAGAAAAGGGAAAAGAAAGGGAAAAAAAATAAGTTGGGAAAACAGAAAGGGAAGGGAAATTTCAGAAGTGGGAATTGATCTCAATAAATTTCTCCAATTGTGGGATGATAACCCCCTGCGAGTTGTCAAGAATTCAAAATCTTTATAACTAGGTGCTTCCATCCATTGGGCTATGGAGTCATATTAAAAATGAATTCTTGCAATTCTTCTTATTTCATGGAGTTACCTTCAAGTTTGACTGCCTTATTATGCAAAATTGAACTAAAGAAACAAAATATATATATATATATATATATATACCTACCCTAACTTACTTGAAAGAGAGGGGAACCTTAGGTATATGTCAATTTCCAAGGAGTCATTCGAGCATCCCATTGACTTGTGAAATGGGCTCCAGCAGTAAGAAAAATATTACAGTTGCTACCAATAAATCAGGAGCATGCCCAAAATGTACCGCAATGGGATCAAGCAATGTGTGTAGAAGACTTGTTGGTGTTGGCGGGATGACAACAATTTCGAACAAATATTCAATATAATCTACTCTTGGTTTCCCGAGAGTTCTTCTATCTTCAATCAAATGAGAAATTTCTTTCTTGAAAACATTATTTTTTTCTTCTTTTTCCACATTCAAGATTATTGTTTCATTGGCAATGTCTTGGCAATGTTCTTCTATGCAATGAATATCTTCTTTATTCTCAAAATTGTTTTCTTCCACCAATTGCTCTTTATTTTTATTTAATTCTTCTTTCATATTCAGTGGAGACTTTTTAATTTCTTCCTCATATGGAGTATATGAGGTCTTGATATCCTTTTCTTGGTCTTTAGAATTCTTTCCTTCATTATCAGCAACAAGATTTGATTCAGAAAAGTCTTGCAGTGTTTCATGATATTCTTCTTATGAATCATTCATTTCATCCTTTTGTGTCCATGTGGGAGAGGGTGGGTGGGAAACAACATTTAAAACATCAGAAAAAACATATGAATGCACATTTGGGATAAAAAAAACTCCAAATGAATCTTCTAACACATCCCAGCTAGTAATGGAGATAGGCATTAATGAACTATACCATTCAAGAGCATCCTTTCATAGAGTTTGTCGGAATAATCTATATGTAACATTATATCTAGTGAGGTTGAAATCATAACATGTACCTTTAAAATTAACCAAGTGTTGTTATGCATCTTCTAAAGTATCCCCAAAAAATGTAAAAAAAATAATCAATAGGAATATTGGGCATTTGAAAGTCTATTTCTGGTATATTTAAATGGGTATTATGAAATCACTTCCGTCTTTGAGTATTTCTCCCTTTTTTTGAATCTTGAAAAGCCATTGATGGGCCTGATGAAGAATATAAAGAAGCATTATGACATGAATGAAACCCTATTGTTTGAATTTTTTTAATGGAGTTTTCAGGGAGTTCATTCTCCTGCATATTTGGTGATTCTCATTTCTTTTTTAAATTACAAAAAAGGTGAGCCATGCTTAAAATAAACAAAAATTTTCTTGAATCTTCTTCTCAAAAATTTGAGCCATGGAGATTTATGGTTCCTCAAATATCTTGAAAATAAATCGTTCCCATTATGGTCACAAAAAAATTTGACGCTTGAATCTGTTAGGACCAAAACGACAACCTCACGAGGATGTAAATCCCCCTGCATTTTATAGAGGTGGTACTCCTCTTTATTTTAATATTTTCTTGGGATTCTAGATATTTAGAATATGGGACTTTGCTGAAGTTTGTCATGGTAATCAAACAAATATAAATATTGCAAGAAAGATAAACAGAAAATGTTTTCTTTTCTTTTTAAAGAAAGTTCCTGAGAAAGGACCAGGAACCGCGCACTTTCACACAATTAAATAAAATAAGAAAAACTTCCACATCCGTCATAGTTAAAGTAAATATTTTTTATCACATAAAATAAAAATAAGATGATCTGCATGAATAAGAGAACTTTAAGAGAGTGGACACATGGTGAGATCAAATAAATATAATGATAGATCAATCTCAAATACTTTATACTCAAAACTTTGAGTTAGAAAGAAGAGTCGAAACCGATCCCGAAATAGCTCTCTTGAAATTTCTAAAAATATATAGTTTGTTACATATTCTTTGAAATTTAAAATGTGCTTGTCCTAAGGATTGGGATTGGGGATCCTGTGGACCATAAAGCAAATATAAAAAATAATTAATCTTGTAGAAGGAGGATGATGGGCAGTAAAAGAACAAAAAGAACTGGAAACAAGAAAAGAGAAGTTATCAAACATCGGTTAAACCTTTATATTCAGAGAAGTGGAGTAATTTGATGAAGGAACTGATAAAGAAAGAAAGATGTGATCAACATAAACTTACTGTGATGGTCTCTCGAGTGTTTACTTGATTTTTGGTGTCCTTTTATTGTCTTCATTAATGGTTACAAGAATTGTCTCAACTGTTTCCTACACCTCAATGGTCAATTTGCCAATTTATTTCTTGAACCATTCTTCAATATAATTTTTCATTTGTCCTGCATTTATATCATTCTGTATTTTGATGTTGAATAACTCACCCTCCAAGTATCTCAAATCAAGGGAAATCACGTGTAATGCTTCCCCAATATCCTTGTTCTTCATGGAATAGTCCAATAGCCAATTGTCTATGTCTTCCTCATGGAAATCCCTACAATCCTCTCCTTTGAAGGTAAGTGTTGGCTCAGGGAGATTCAAAATCTTACGAAACACTTGTGGTGAAAGATAGATGGGGGAATGGTCTTGGAGTTGAATAATTCGTTGAATCGGTATGTATTTCTCAACGCACCATGAAACCAGTTTTGTATAGTCGAATACCTCAAGGAAACACCCTATGGGCATTATTTTGGATGTCTATATCACTTATTTTTTAGTAAGAGGATATTAATAATATGAGTATGCTCTGGACCACTGAAATTTCTGGTCTTCATGACCAAAAATGTGCAAAGTATCGCCATAGAACTATTTTCTGGTTGTTTCTTCTATAAGTTGATGAGAGTGTTCTTTAAAATGGATAATAATTTGTAATGAATCGTTTCAAAGAGATAACAATAATATAACCCTTGGAAAATCATGCTATGATAAAATTTAATGAAAAATGTCCACGAGCCCTTCACTTATTAATGATGATATTTATGGATTCTCAACAATTTCCCTGAACTAATTCATCATTGTATTTGGTGGTTTTGGTTGACCACTAACCATTTTCACTTCATTTGGTGGTTTTAGTTTACCACTAAGCATTTTCACTCATTAATGTACTCACCCTATTAAGGTGCAATAGATTTTCATCAATGTACTCCCCCCTTTCAGGTCCAAAAGAATATCATTCTCATTTAATTTGTGTGCATCCCCCACTTTAAGGTGCAGGGAGATAAAATTGAATGGATATATTCTGCAAGATGAGTCTTTTCTCAGGAGAGAATTCTATGGTAATACTGATATAACTACTTGGTTTTTTATGACCATAGCCAACAATTGATCCACCCATAATGAATATTTAATCTTCCAAGTTTCTTGAGTGATTATGCTATTTAATCTTCCATGTTTCTTGAGTGATTATGATTTCAACAATGCTAACAAGGATGGAGATCAAAACACTACTCATCCATATGACCAACTCAATGACAATGTTGGCACTTACAATTTTGATATTGAATTAGAACAACTGAAGTTAAAACTTCTTGCATGAATATTGTATTGTTGAAGTAGATTCATCTGGAATTTAAAGTATCAAAACTAGGTTGAAAACATCATAAGCCTCCCAAAAATAATCCACCATCTCATGCAAATACTCAAGGTGTACCTATGATCCCCTTATTCAAATTTCGAGTGGATCTAGGACACAATCACTAGAAAAAAAATGATATATTTTTATTTAAAATGAGGTACATAAAGTCTTTAACTAGAATTCTTCTTTGAGGATTAATGATGAATATAAACACTTATAACCCCTTTTAAAAAGTTGGTTTTCACCAAACACATCAAAAATTAGACTTATGAAATTTACAAATTTGAATTTTGTTTTACCAAAAAATTCCATACTACAAATAAAATATGTTCACCAAAGTCCATTTTAAAAAATAGAATGTATTTGATTTTCACCAATATAAATTTTCAAAATCTACTTATGTAGACTTAATTCTTACACCAATCATTCACTTAGAATGATACTAGTGTTTACCCAACAACCAAACATATACCACTGCCCACAATCATAGGCCACTCTTCTCTTATTTATCAATATTGCAGAAGATTTAATAAAATAATACATATTTCCAAAACTAAGTAACATGTCATTCATTAAGAAAAAAAGTGAAACCCTTACTGGCATGTGCACGTGGACTTCTCCAATTCAATTCAAATAGTGATTTTATCTAATAAAATGTTGTGTATTTTGTTCGACAACACAGGTATTCAAACAAAGGACGAACACCTTCAGTAACCACTCACATAACCAGATCAAAGATCAACACACCGATGTTTTCACGTGGTAAAACCCCTACGGGGAAACATTCACGGCCCCAGCCAACACGACCACTTGGAGCAGTTTATTCATGCAAAGAAAAAGATTACAGAGAGATTTTACAAGAGAGTTTCTCACAATCGATCTTTGGCAAATGACCCTCCATGCTCTTTAAATAGAGATCATGGACCAATCGGTTGTTAAGCCATGGATCAATGGTCATTAAGATCGAAGAGAGTATGAACCGTCGGATCACTCTATGTCGGGAACATATCGTGACCGTCGGATTTCCTAACTACAAATGCATACTAATGCATACTAAAGAAACACACTTTTACCTAACGACATATTAGACCANTAATGACACAATAGGAGAAGGAAGGAGGCATTAGAGCCTATCCCCCCTTAATGACAGCTTCTTGAACTCCTAACATAGATCAAATTTTGGAAAACTTCGCTTCACTAAGAGACTTTGTGAAAATGTCTGCAACTTGATATTTTGTAGGGGAAAAGAGCACTTCAATAACTTGATCATGAATGAGCTTTATGATGAAGTGCATGTGTAGCTTGATGTGTTTTCTACACTGATGTTGAAATGGGTCTTTGGCGAGCTTGATGGCACTTTGATTGTCACACCAAAGTCTAGTCAGATGATGGTGTTGGAATCCAAACTCTGAAAGGATCTGTCAAAGCCACAGGGCTTCCTAACTTGCATTTACCCCTACTCAGTACTCTGCTTCGGCTGAAGAAAGTAAAATAGGTTGTTGTTTCTTACAATCCCAAGTGACAGGTCCTAAACCAAGGCTGAAAACATAACTTGCAGTAGACTTCCGATCATCGGGGTCTCCAGCCCAATATGAATCAGTGAAACCAACCAATAAGGGAGTCCCCCCTGAACTGTAATGTATCCCAAACTGAACAGTACCACGAACATAGTGAAGTATCCTTTTAC
>JASDQU010381655.1:0-11167 GCA_032191745.1 Picea mariana | reverse complement strand
GAGGATTAATCCAATAATAATAATAATAATAATAATGACATGATTAATCTGCAATGGAGATTTAATCCAATAATAATAAGAATGCTCTTCGCAATTACATTATTTCAACACGTTTTTTGTTTAAGCCCTGCATGGCCTCATCACAACTGTGATGAATTTCACACATGCTTCTTTTGTTCAAGCCCTGTATGGCCATATCGCAACCGGGAGGAATTTCATGGATATGCATGCCACGCGTATGTAGATTCGATGTGGTTTGGGTGGCATGGACATTCAACCCTAAACCACCGATATGTCCAAGCAAAGGTTCATAATGGATGTGTGTTGTATATGTTTTCAACAAGAGGATGTCATTTGTTCGGTCGTAATTTGAATCAGTAGACCAAGAATGGATAGTGCCATCTGGCAAGGCCGACCAGACCTAGATATTCACTCTAAATATCATAGACAACCATTACAAACATAATATGAAACCCTCCACATTCCCTTTTTCATATGGAAGAGGCATGTTTACAAGGTATTCCTGCCAACTTCCAACTGCTGGCATATTTTCTAGGAGATATGGCCAAAGGTGCTGATGTAAGCACCTAAAATTCTGTTGGTTGTCGCCTATAATTGCATTGAAAAATGATTGTACAATGTAAGGCCACAGCGACTGCACATCAAACTTCGTTGTTACCAAACAACAAATTGCATTGAACAGACTATCTCCACAGCTAGACACAACATTTGTTGCCAGTTGTAAACCATGGCAATCTATGTGATGCATAATCCGTTTCCACTGCGATTCAAGGTCTTTGCAAATGAGAGACAAGTAAATATGAGGTCCTTCAACATTGCATATGGACATTTTTCTGTACAGTAGTGGTTCATAATGACCACTGATAGCATTGACATCATGGAACAAGATGCAATATGGATTGTCAGATACAGTTTTGTTGAATAGTAGATATCATGTTCTTCTTGTCAATGACCATATTCCAACTGATATATTGAGCAAGTTAGACAACCACCGTATACAAAATGTATCTCCCCAAAGCCCCCTCTCATGTGCAGGCAGAACTGGAGATGCAGATAACCGCATCTTTGAAAAATAGGTAGCGACATCATGTATTCCATGCAACTGCTCAAGAAAATCAGTTTCCAGTTCATATTCATAGGACTTCAATGCCTCAGTGTTGCCATTTTTTAAACAGCCCAAGAAATAATCTAGCAATCCATTGCGCAACTTGGTTGACGAATACCGAAAATGAAGTAGAACCTGAAATGTATCGGAAAGACAATCCCCTATAGTATATGAGAATGCATCCAATCTAAAAAGGCCATTGCTATGCAAAACCACGTCAATGACGTCATGTACAATGGGTTGTGTATCTATTTCATATGACTCAAAATCTATACTTCTTTCATCTTTTGAACTGTGATTTTGAAGCTGTTTGTTAGATACTTTCAGTTTGCATGAAAACAAAGAAAAGGGGGAAAAAAAATAAAAGTAGCAAAAAAAAAAGGAAAACAAAATAGGAAAACTACAAGTGTAGAACTGGGTACCAATCCCTGTATGTATCTTTCAACCTTCTTCTTCTCGACTTCAATCCCCCCTAGTCCCCATAGCAGATGACAAGAAAACAAACTCACACTGGAAAGTGAACCAAACAAAAGAAACAACGCAAATAAATAACACCATGAATTTACTCAGCAGAAAGAGAACAGGTGGACGCAGTTTTCTGACCCACAGAATAAAAGCAGTCTCTGCGTCTACACCCGGGGGGATGGTAAACCCCTCTGCATTGGATTTTTCGAAATAACTATGGACGTGACAGCTGACATATGAAGATGCATGGTTTCCAGGAACAGAAATTAAGAGCACAGACAAAGATGGTTTGCAACAGAGTTTGGAGGCAGGGACTCCCACCATTGAAAAATAGCAACAGCAGGGAAACTTACTCGTCAACGAGGGATGGCAAGAGTTGAGCCCCAAGAAAACTGGAAATCGCAACAACATGTCCAACAACTTGCAAAGTTGAAGAACAAACCAGTGAACAACCACGAAGAGGTCCAACTACAACTACAGGACCTCAACTTTGCAAAATTGAATCAAACAAGAACAAGAACCATGGAACGAAGCAGCGAACAAGCATCGACCACTGAAGCAGTGATGTCGACCATCAAAAAAATGGAAACGAAACTTATTGCAATGCATCTATACAATAAACATTTAAGACTGCTAGACCTGTTAGGTAAACACTAAAGACTGTCAGGACCGTCGAAGAGCATAGCCCTGTGCAAACATTTAAGAAAAAATGCAGCGTGACAGGCCTGTTCTCTCGAAGCACGCAACAATAAAGCAAAAATCACACATAGTAATATGCTAGAGAATGTATTCTAGCTAGCANTAATGCTAGCATTAATCCACCTTCAACCAATGCATAAGAAAATATATGATTCAAAAAGACCATATACGATCAAATCTTTGGATATGGCAACATACATAACATTGGGAATAACGAAGTCGGCAATAAGACCTCAAATCCGATGTCCAATCAGATCTTGACAAACATGATACTTTCTATTATATAAAAATCGAT
This sequence comes from Picea mariana, assembly GCA_032191745.1. Lineage (NCBI taxonomy): Eukaryota > Viridiplantae > Streptophyta > Pinopsida > Pinales > Pinaceae > Picea > Picea mariana. Next base: position 8,582 of record JASDQU010381655.1, on the reverse strand, counting down.
GTTTTCACTTCCCTCGTTCCAACAATAGATAATATGGAAATATTTGTGGTCAATGCACAATCTATTATGAGGTCAGAAATTTATCGATCGCTATAGTCCCTCTATGCCTACGGCAGGGACTAATAAAAAATCATCATTAACTTACACCCACTCATACTCATTAGATATTTTTTCTACAATGATGTGTTTACATTACCTACAACATAATTTATATTGCAATATCTATTAAACATACAGTTTCAAATTTACAAATCCCAAATCCCCAATCCAACACACAAACATCCATTCCATCTCCCTTTGGTTTAAGTATTCTTTATATTTCTTTTCTTAGAAGTTTCCTTGCATTACCTTTAATTTGTGTTACCATATCTATTAGTAGATTTTTTTTTTTATCTCATGAAAAATTTAGGATTTCATGAGATTATGACCATTTAAAAATTAATTAAATTTGAAACATAAATCATGTATTCATAACAATTATAATAATAATGAATATATAATAATAAACCAAAATAATTAACAATAATAATAATCCTCAATGTTTGAAGTTCTGTAAAATGTTTAAAATTTCAATATTTTCGTTTTTTTTGCACAAATACTGACATCATTCGAAGATAAAATCATACCAACACCGAAGATAAAATTGCACATGAAGGCCTAGCCCAATTCATGAGCCAAATAGATAATTGCTCTGAAAGTACCGCAGCTGATCAACAGTCACAAATGACAGTCGGATCACAGTAGCATTCATCCAGAAGGCAGCAATAACACAGAGCTGCTAGGCTTCAAGCAAAATTGTCCATACAAACACCCCAATCTATACTCAAACCCTAACCAGATTCACATAACATTACATTCCCCGCAATCGACTTCAAGAATAGAATGAAAAAATAAGATTTGCACACCATCCCTGCAGAAAGCCTAGCCGTCTCTGCGGCGGCGCCTGCGAGTGGTGGCGGGGCGCAACCACAGACAGCGCTTGCTTGGGTATCCTTCTGAGTATCCTGCAATGGCCAAATATCCCTTCGCTCTGCTTCATCGTCAAACCCTAAAATCTGATTGAATTCACCAATTCTCTTGAAAAAGAAAGCACAAAGCCTGACGGAATTCAAGGACACAAACCTTGAGGTGGACATGGATAGGCGTATTTCGGATCCGAAATGATTAAGCTCTTCACTTCAAAATAACCCCACCGACTACAAGGAAAAATTCAGGAAAGAAGCAATGCAGAGATTCGAACTAGTGACTTAATGAAGACAAATTTGCTTGTGACTCGAATTGATGACGTACGGGCTCTGGAAAAGTGAAAATTCGTCAGTGTTGAAATGATATGCCGTTGAAACTCTGGCGTGTATCTTTATTTTTTTGTCGGTCATTCCTTAGAGAGCAGGAAGGAACCGTCGAAGTTCAAGAGAGTTTTTCAGTTTTCAGTTGTTTTTTCAGATATTTGAAAAATGGTTATAATTACATTTTTAATTGTTTATGGTCTTGTCCGCCTCATCGAGCCACTTCTTCACTATTAAGTTAGATCTCACCATTTTTAATTGTTTATGGTCTTGGGCCGGGGGTGATGCCACGGGCTCCCCAACTGTCAAAAATATTTATTATGCCTACCTGCTTCAGATGAATCTACAACTGATTTCTCGTGGACTAGTCATATTTGGAATTGGCAGATCCCTCATAAGTTAAAGTTTTTTATCTGGCTGGCGGGAAAAGAGAAAATTCTTACCTGGGAGGCTCTCAGACATAGAGGCTGGGAGGGCCCTGGAATTTGTCCCCTTTGTAAACTGGAATCCGAAGACGTGCACCATCTCATGGTTCATTGTTTTTTCACCAAAGAGGTCTGGCACCTATTGACCAAGTCTTTTCCCCAACCTGTAGACTGGAGAGGTCCTACGCTCTCGGCCTGCTTTCGAGACTGCATCTCACAAAAGTCTGCTTCCCCGTGCTTCGCTGTACACATCTGCTGGCAGATCTGGAAAGAAAGAAATTTTGTGATCTTTGAAGGCCATCTACCATCCATACAGCTGTAGCACACAGAGTTTGGGCCACTTTTCAATGGCAACCTCCCTCGAACAAGACTTTCGCTCCCAAGAGCTGTGAGATCTCCTTGTCTGATGGATATTCTTTGGCGTGCTTCGATGGAGCTGCTGCTTCTTCTGGCTTATGCTGCGGGGCTGGTGGTTTCTTCAAGACCCATCAAAAGAGAATTACTAAGTGGTTCATTAACTGTGGGGAGGGCACTAATACRAAAGCCGAACTGTTGGGTTTATGGACARCACTYGCACTTGCCTCCCAATGGTCGCTTGATCACCTTCTAATTCTTGGAGATTCTCGCATCATTATAGATTGGATCAACCACAAAAGCGAGCTCCACKCAGTCCAGATAGAAGGYTGGAAGGATAAAAYGATGAYTCTCTCAAAGCAATTCAACAGTGTCAAGTTCCARCATTTTTCCAGAACATTTAACAAGGTGGCTGATACTCTTTCTAAAAGAGCCCTCAGCGGGGAGGTGGGGAGACTGCATATTTTCCACTGTGAAAATGGTCTGGAAAGTCCCATCACCAGTTTAAACCTGTTTGAAAGAGCTGGAAGAGTGCTCTGATTCTTCATAGATTTTCATTGTTTTTTCATTTTTTTTTGGTATGGTGATGGCTACATCTGAGTTTTGCATCTTCTCATCGAATTGTTCCCTCTCCGGCTGAGTGCAATACTTCACTGTCTAACCGGCGACCGAGAGAGATCCAGACATCTTGCTGACCATATCATCGTTTGGACAGTTATCGCTTGTTTTATTTTGAAACAAGATCTGTTATTCACTGGCGAGTTATTTTCTCCTTGTAATTTCTGACAAAAGCTCAACAGAGCAAGCGCTGTAAAGGAATTATAACACTAATATAATTTCGAGTATTTTTTTCTTGGAAAAAAAGTTAGATCTCACCAAGTTATTACAAATCTAACTTACATGGCTTAACACATTAACATAAAGTATAGCATTTAAATTAAAAGTGCATATCCCACCTGCGTGAGATAAATTACAGACAAATTTTCGAAAGAATAAAGTACATACAAAAACGGATGAATATCCTATTAATTATGCTGAAAGGCGTACATCTATTGACAATGGGCACAATTAATGATCTTTTAACTTTATTTAACCTTAAACCCTAATGGCTATGCATTGAAGATGCTGGCATATTCGTCCTCCAAAATCAATGGATCAGATTTATTGTTCATAACTTTCTTGCATTTATCAAGGTATCTATTAACATGTTTACTTTTTAACATTTACCTAATCACATTAAAAAATTACTGTAAAGATATGTATTTGCCACGTTCCATTTATCAACCTAATGCAACCAAACGTCAGCCGATACCTTTCGACGTTCTCGACCGCGAGTTAGCAGCTGTGCTAGTATGTTATGTGCATATCCTTAAGGGATCCCTTACCTAGGTATGCTCTTATCATGAATTAGAAAATGCTATTATTATAACTATTTTTATATTAAAAGAACATTTTGTAATTTATCTCACCATATATGCTCCCCATAAGTTGACTTACAGTGAGTTTTGGAAGTCAATGTAATTTCATAAGAATCATAGTGTGAATGTAGTTGATGGCACTATGGTAGTTTCTTAAGAATCAAGTAAAGAGCATACTATTAAGTAGGGACAATGCTTCAGATCTTAGTATTTGTGTTAGAAAAAAAAAAAAAGTTGGATGAGGTATAAGTTGGTAAGAAAATTACATTGTCAATGTGTAATAAATGTTTAAGAGATTTTTGACTTTGAAAGTAATAAATGAGTAGGTATTTGATAATAAATAAGTAAAAGGTATTTGAAATTGAAGGTATTAAATGTATAATAATGGATAACAATAGAATATTAAATAACAAGACCGTTTAATATCTTCTTATTAGTCCCTACCGTAGGTGTAGAGGGATTATAGCGATCGATGAATCGTTGACCTGGTATTAGATTGTGCATTGACTAGAAATATTTCCATATTGTCTATTGTTGGAACAAGGGAAGTGAAGACATCGATTTTAATATAATAAAAAGTATCATGTTTGTCAAGCTCTGATTGGACAAAGGATTGGAGGTCTTATTGCAGCCTTTGCTATTCCCAATGTTAAATATCTTGACCTGTCCATAGTATTTGGTAGTATATGGTCTTTTTGAATTATATATTTTATTATGCATTGGTCGACGATGGATTTATGCTAGCATTAATTCGAATATCTCCCTTAGCATTTTCTGCTGGGTAGAATACATTCTCTACCATATTACTATGTCTGATTTTTGCTTTATTGTTGCGTGCTTCGAGAGAACAAGTTTGCCATGCTGCATATTTTCTTAAATGCTTGCACATGCCTACGCCCTTCGACGGTCCTGGCAGTGTTAACTATTTACCTAACAGCTCTGGCAGTGTTAAATGATTATTGTACAGATGGGTTGCAATACAGTTTCGTTCATGGTTGGCATCGCTGCTCAAGTGTTCGATCCTTGTTCAGTGCTTCGTTCCATGGTTTTGGTTCTTGTTTGATTCAACTTTGCAAAGTTGAGGTCCTGCAATTGCATTTCAAGCTCTCCGTGGTTGTTCACTGGTTTGTTGTTTTTCAACTTTGCAAGTTGTTGAACCTGTTGTTGCGGTTTGCAGTTTTTGGGGCTGAGTTGTTGTCGTCCTTTGTTGATGGGTAAGTTTCCCTGTTGTTGTTGTTTTTCAATGGTGGCAGTCCCACCATCTTTGTCTGTGCTCTTAGTTTCTGTTCTTGGAAAGCATGCACCTTGCAATGCAGAGGGCTTTATGAAAAGTAGTTGGGAGCCATCAAAAGAGAGAACCATCGGGCGGGGTCTATATGCAGGGTATGCTTTCATTCTGTGGGTGGGAACACTACGTCTACCTGTTCTATTTTTGCTGAGTAAAGTTATTATTTTATTTATTTCTCTGTTTTCTTCTCATCTGCTATGGGGACTAGGGGGGATTGAAGTTGAGAAGAAGAAGGTTCAAAGATACATACGGGAATTGGTGCCATGCTTTGTTTTTTTTTCTATTTTGCTACCTTTTATTTTTTTCTCCTGCTTTTCTCTGTTTTCATAGAAAGTGAAACTATGTAGCAAATAACTTCAAAGTGACAGTTGAAGAAATGAACGAGGTAATAGATGTTGAGTCATACGAAATAGCTGCACAGTCCATTGTACATGACAGCATTGACGTGGTTTTGCATAGCAATGCGCTTTTTAGATTGGATGCATTCTCGTATACTGTTGGGGATTGCCTTTTTGATACATTCCAGGTTCTATTGCATTTCCGTTATTTGTCGACCAAGCTGCGCAATGGATTGATAGATTATTTCTTGACCTGTTTTAAAAATGGCGATGTCGAGGCTTTGCAGTCCTATGAATACGAATTGGAATCTGATTTTCTTCGGTAGTTGCATGGAATACAAGATGTCACTACGTATTTTTCAAAAATGAGGTTGTTTGCATCTCTAGTTCTGCCTCCGCATGAGAGGGGACTTTGGGGAGATACATTTTGTATACGATGGATGTCTAACTGGTTGAATATATGAGTTGTCATTTGGTCATTGACAAGAAAAACAAGATATCTACTATTCAATAAAACTGCATCTAACAATCCATATTGCATCTTGTTCCATGATTCCAATGCCCCCAGTGGCCATTATGAACCACTGGTGTACAGAAAAATGCCCATATGCAATATAGAAGGTCCTCGTATATACTTGTCTGTTATTTGCAAAGACCTTCAATTGCAATGCAAAGGGATTTTGCATGGCATAGATTGTCATGGTTTACAACTGGCAACAAACGTTGTGTCTAGCTGTGGAGATAGTCTGTTCAATGCAATTTGTTGTTTGGTACCAGTAGAATTCGATGTTCAGTCGCTACGACTTTACACTGTACAGTTCTTTTGCAATGCAATTATAGGCGGCAACCAACATGCTTTTAGGTGCTTGCATCAACACCTTTTCCCATATCTCGTAGAAAATATGCCGACAGTTGGAAGTTGGCAGGAATACCTTGTGAACATGGCGCTTCCATATGAAAAAGGGCATATGGAGGGTTGCAGATTCTGTTTGCAATGGTTGTCTGTCATATTCAGGGTTAATATCCAGGTGTGGTTGCCCTTGCGAGATGCCACTGTCTATTCCTAGGTTATTGATTCAAATTGCAATTGAACAATTAACATCCTTTCGTTGAAAACAGATACAACACATATCCATTATGAACCTTTGCTTGCACATATCGATAGTTTAGGGTTGATTGTCCATGCCACCCAAACAACATTGAATTTGCATACACATGGAATGTTTTTTTGTGAAAATGAAAGTCCTCCCAGTTGCGATATGGGAAGACAAGTCTTGAACAAAAAAAACATGCGTAAAATTCATGACAGTTGTGATGAGGCCATAGATCGCTTATACAAAAAACGTAGAGTAATTTATCACAATTTGAAAAAAATTATTCGTCAAATTCGCCCGACTTCTGATAAGGTCATAGAGGCCTTCAACAAAAAACGTAAAGTAGTTTCTCAGAAACTGGGTGAAAGTGAAATTCATCCCAGTTGCCACCAGCTCATCCTTCCCTTGGGCAAGAAACGTAGACTAAGTTACCACAACTTGAAAAAGGTCACGCGCGAGAGAAAAATGTACATTGCTACACTTCCTTTTAGAGAGAAACTCACATATCACAATGTAAAGAAATTTGTTCATGCAAAACGAAGCATAAACAGGTGCAATTGCATATCCCAGAATGGTGATGCAACTATACGACTTTGTGATCTACAAGCAACACCATGCAGTAGTAGCAATGAAAACCAGGAAACAATATCTACGAATACGAAAGAAAAATGCAAGATAGAACTACATGAAACAAATGAAAGACACTCCTTCCATTGCATGTGCAATTTGTGAACAATTGAATTTTTCAAAAAATAGTAAGGTTTTCACGCCTGATTTGCAAGCAAAATACCTCCGCTTGATAACCCATGATAAACCATTTTCCAGTGCAAAAGTTTGTCTTCCATGCAAACAATCGCTTGAAAATGGAAAACTGCCACAGTTTGCAACCCTTGACCGAATAAGATGTAATACAACACTAGCAGATGTAAGTGCACTTACAGAACTCGAGGAGAGACTTGTGTCTCTGTGAATTGCATTTGCCCAAATCATACCTTGGGGCTATAAACGACCCCATATGGGCTTAACGGGATCAATTATTAATGTGCCTGTTCATCTAGATGTTGTGCAAAAAGTGTTGCCATAATCTATTAACAATACAATTACAATCATTGTGGCTCTGAAAAAACGCTTGCGATACAAAAATGTCTATCAGACAGGAAAAGTGTGTACATGTTGTTATGAAAGAATTAAAGGAATTACGTTCCAGAGCCCTGTACAAAGCAGAGAACATTTGTATAAATGTCAACTGGAACAGTGTTCTCGCAGAAGAACATGGCAACTCTGTAGATACTCTTGAAAATCCTATTGATTTTGATGCAAGTGATGAATCGGAGAATGAAATAACTATTGAAACATTGGTGCATGGATTCACTGATTCACAGTGCATTCATGACTTGTAAGGCAAAATTGTCGAAATTGCACCTACCGAGGGGCAGCGTCCACTTGGAATATTCAAGGACAAATTCGCTGAGGAAATGAGCTTTCCAACACTCTTCTATGGAGATCCACGTGGCACTGATATTACAGAACGATTCAGTTATCATAAAATAGTCTGATGGGAGCTGCTACATTCAAGCGGTTGCTTCTCTTGTCACATAACAAATTTGTTTTTCAAGACAATGCTCATAATAATAGAGAAAGTTATGTCCTGCATGTGGGTCCGAATAATAAAAGGCTAGTTACAAGGAAGAAATTTGTTCGCGAAGGATGTGAAGTACAAAGTTAACCTAGAAAAAATTCTGAAATCTGATATTGGATACATAGATTTCAAAAACATCTGCACCTCTCCTGACTATTTGCAACAAAACAAAAAAAAATATTTTTGCAATGATTCGGCAATTAGGCCCGCCAACATTTTTCATCACATTTACAAGTGCAGAGCACTACTGGGATCCATTGGTGGTTGCGGTATCTTACCTGCATAAGAACAGGAAACGTAAAAAAGAAACTGATACACTAGAAAATAGCGACATTGACTACCTCATAAGAAAAGACCCGGTGAGATGTACTTGCTACTATAGACATAGAATAAATGATTTGAGACAATTGACATGCCATGATGAAACTTTTTTCGGAAAAATATCGGACTATTTTTTTGTCACTGAATTCCAGAATAGGGGAAATGAACATGACCACGCACTGTTGTGGATAGAGGATGCACCAGTGTATGGAGCCGATAACAATTCATAGATCAAATAATTTATGGATAAATACATAACATGCAACACAGATCATTTGGATCCAGAACTTGCGAAAGTCCATAGACATTGCCATACAAGAAGTTGTAGAAAACGAAAAAACTCACATTGCAGATACAACTTTCCCATGCCGCCAATGAGAGCTACAAGAATCATAGAGCTAGTTAGTGTAGAGGAAAAT
>JASDQU010381653.1:0-11167 GCA_032191745.1 Picea mariana | reverse complement strand
GATAAATCTTCGTAAAAAATTTATTCTTCCTAAGAAAGATTGAATCTCTTTTACATTTCTGGGAATATTTATAGTATCTGTTGCTTCAATCCTCTTAGGATCAATCCTGATTCCATCCCTAGATATGATATGGCCCAAAATCTTACCTTCCCACATGGAGAAATGTGATTTCTTTAGATTTAAAGATAGACCAAACCAACGACATTTTTCGAATGTCTGTTTAAGATGTATCAAGTGTTCTTTGTCGATTTTAGAGAAAGTCGTCAAATCATCAAGATAAATGAATACGAACTTATCCCTTTCACTAATGAAAGCGATGTCCATAGCGCACTGGAACGTGGCCCCTGCATTCATCAAACCAAAAGGCATCTTATCATACATGAACGTACCCCATGGTATAGTGAAATCCATTTTTTCTCTATCTTGTTCATTCATGGCGATTTGATTATAACCAGAGAACCCGTCAATCATAGACATTCGGTTAGCTCTAACTACCTTTTCTAGCACATGGTCCATTTTGGGCAACGGATAGTTTTCCTTAAGAGACGACTTATTTAGGTTTCTGAAATCCACACACAGTCTGATTTCTCCACTCTTTTTCCTGACCGGGACCATGTTTTCTACCTAGTCCGAATATCTCAAAGGTACTATTATTTTTGCGTCTAAAAGTTTCTTAACTTCTTTTTCGATCATAGGTAACAACATGGGGTTGATCTGTCTAAGATTTTGCCTAAATGGTTTGACCCCAGGCTTTAAAGGTATCTTGTGATCAATTACGAAAGTGTCGTAAGTCCTTAACTCATCATAAGACCAGGAGAAAACATCCTTATACTGCTTGAGTAGGTATTTATATTTACTTTTTACTTCGGGAGGGAGGAACTTGGATATTTTTACCATCCTAGACTCTTCTTTGGTTCCTATATCACAGTCCTCCACTACTTTTGGTTGGGGTTGTAAGGTGGATTTTATAGTTATGTCATTTTGATAAAAAAGTCTTTTTAAAGGAATCAATCCTTTCGGAATATGATTGTTTTTAAGGACCAGCATGCGATGATATGAGATTTTGTCTCAAAAATCTTTAGGATCCTCCCCTTCTTGCATGATCCATATTGGGTCATTTTGATTTTCTTGGTCTACATGAGTTTCGGAAAATTCGCCTACTTCTTCAAGAAACTTCTTAATTTGTTCGTCATCCTCAAAAACCTACCAGTGCTGGATATTGTCTGGTATAGATGGTCTGTGTCTGATTTCTATGTGATACTTCAATTTGAAAGTCATGGGAGGAGAGAAGGTTGAAGCTGCTTTAGCCAATGCATCAATATGAAAGTTCTCTACACGTAGGATGAAGTGGACATTTACAAATGAGAACAAGTTTTCCATGAGATCCCAAGCACAATTCCTGTACGATCTTAATCTGGGATGCTTGGCTTGTTACTGTCGATTTATTTGTTTGAATATTAACTCTGCATCTCCGTATACCTCTAAGTTATTTATCTTTAACTTCTTGGCAGCCTCTAATCCTAAGACCAACGCTTCGTATTCACATACGTTGTTATTATAATCTATATCCCATTGCAGTCTGTAGGAAAAAGGAACCACGAACTTTCCTTCGGGAGCCACTAAAAGCACTCCTGCACCAGCCCCTTCACAAGATGAGGCATCGTCATAATATATTTTCCAGACACCGGTGCTACACAGATCCTCTGTCATGTAACTTGACTCTTCTTGATCTATATTGTTTTCCTCCAGACAACCATCTAAACCATCATCAAAAGATAAGATACAATTTCCTAAATCTTGATCCGCAATGTAAATAGGGAAATTGTTCAAGTTTTGAGGGTCGCTTACTGTGTATGCTAACCTCGTTTCTCTGTACAGCCGAGTAAATTGCCCACCAAACACAAAAATTGTGGTGAACATCATATCAAGTTGAAGAAAACCCCCCAGCTTGGCTCCCCATGACCTAGACAATAGTAAGCCATACTTAGGGGGAATATCTGCAATAACCACATCCATCAGGATACTCTTAACCGGGACCTGTGCCGGGGTAACTACTAAGTCCTTTATCATTCCCATACACTTAACCCTTCTCGAGTCAAAAGATAAAAGATCTCCATAAGGTCTAGTGATCTAGAGACCCAATTTGTCCATAATAATCTTAGGCATAACGTTATGGGAGTCTCCAGAGTCTAACATGCAATTATGTAACAATTGATCATATACATTTAAAGTGATATAAAAGGGAACAATAGTATCTTTGGCCCTTTCAAAATGGGGACCAAAAGTGATGTTAGGTTTTTCATCTTCCAGGTTTAAAACATCAGACTGGCTTTCTAGCTCTGAGACACCCATCGCTTTGGTAATCTACTTTCGATAAACGAGGTTTTTTGCTAATTCTACCAAAGGGATTGGTATCTTAATTTTATTTATCTCGTTTTCAAAACTGAAAGCTCTGCTCACCTTGTCTATTTCTTTGGTTGAGACTTCCAAATCCTTCCTTTCCAACTTATTTGTCTGGACCGCTTTATTACTCATGGTCTTGGTTGAAGGCATAACTTTATTTACTGTTTCGGTTCCTTGTGTTTGGGTTTCAACTTTTTCCACTTCGGACTCTTGTGTGCTTACTACTTTCGTTTTGTTGTTAAGTAATAGGGCCTCTTTTGAAGTAGGCTCATAAGTTTTCCCTCTTTGAAGGATTTTCTTAGGTTGAGTGGTTGAGATGGGCTTACTTTTAGATCTCAAGTTGTACTTAGGTTGGATCTCAGCCATTATCATTTTAGTTTCTTGTTGAGAGCCACAAAGGTCAACATGATCACTTTCTTCATCCTTAACCGATGGTTTTTTAGTGTTTAGAGACTTTTCATAGTCTTATCTAGTCAGATACGGTTGTGTGCAGTCATATCTGAAGTTAGTGACATCATTATCCAAATCTACAAAATCTTAGAGATCATTCACTCCTATAAAATTTTCACTCTTTAGGGGAGCTTGTATTTTTTGATCTTCATTTTTTATTTGTCTTTGCTGGTTCGGGGGGTTGGGGTTCCTCTTGAAATCCTTTTTGGGGAAAGAATCAGCTTTGGCCTGTTCAAGTTCCATTCTAGATATTTTATTAGACAATTCTTTAATTACCCTGGCCATATCGTCTACCCTGTCGTCTGTGGATCTATTAGACCCTGACGAACCTGCTTGTTCTCTAAAGTGCTTAGTCTCTCGGTTTCCCGTTTCTAATTTATCTTTAAGCTTACCAGAGGCCATCATATTAGACTCAATTTCTACTGCATCGTCCTGCATTCGGTTTAGGGTGGCTCCCCTTCTTTCTCGCAAAAGGAGTGCAAAATCCGGTTCAAAATCCCCTACGAAAGTCACTTTTGCCACGGTTTGGGATGGTTTAACCTCGGCTGGGATTTTATTATACAGTTTGTTGAATATTTGAATAAATTCCATGAATGTTTCTGATTTCTTTTTTCTTAAATACCTAAATTTGGTTAAATAATATAAGTGGTCTTTTCTCTTGCCCCACTGTCTGAGGAAAGCATCTTCTAAGGCATCATAAGACAAGATAGATGCTGCAGGTAGACTCTGAAACCAAGTTTCGACCTGGCCTTCAAAGGTTTGAAAAAGAAGCCTCGAATATACATCCTCATGTTCAATACCTAGGATATCTGTGAATTGATCAAAGAAATTAATGTGTTCAGCCGTGGTTAGATCCCCTTCCCTAGTGAATTTAGGTAAATTTTTTATGTAATTTTCAGGAAGGTTGTGTAGAGGAACAGGAAATACCAAGGGAGCATATCTAGCTGCAACTTTCGCAAACACTCTAGGAGGGTGGGTAGGCCCTTAGCCTCCAGCTCCTCCTACAAGAGCTCCTCCTCCTCCTCCTCTGATAAACCCCCCACGTCCTCCTCCAGTGGCTGCCATCGTTATTAGCGGGAAGTCGTAAAGGGGGTTTAGGAAAATTAAGAGTGAATCTTTATTTTCTTCGTGAAGAAGAAAATCCGGTGATGAATGATAAGGAACGCGAGGCCTTGGTTCCTCAGATTTGCAAGAGACGAAATCAGGAGAATCGGTGGGTGTGGAAACCAAATGTGTAAGACACTCTTTGGGATTTGGTGAGGTTGGAAAATTTAACTGAAGGAAAGATGGTATGTCAACTGTCGACGAACTTTCAAGAGGGCCCTTTCCTTTCTGTATTAACAAGATTTTCAGATGAATCTCACTCCTAACTTCTGAGGAGTTTGACGTTACATCTTTAGCATCAAAGAGAGGACTACACGAAGTTGAGGGCTCATAAGAACTCTCAGTCTTCAGTTGTAGGGGTTTAAGCTTGTAGACTGTAGCGGTTGGCTTGAGAGAGCCTCTCACCTTTAGAATCTTCTTGGGATCGGTAATGGGCGTAATCTTCTTACCATCCAAGTTTTGTCTGGTATTCGTTCGACCAGATGCCAGTTTATTATTTGTGGAGTCACCAAGTGAAAGATTGGAAAGCCTTAAAAAAGGGTGTGTACTCTTTGTTCACTATCAAAGGGTAACACTTGTCAATGAAAATAAAAATGTCGTTTTCCCAGGGAAAAAGATTTTGTAACTTCAGTCCCCGACAATGGCGCCATAAATATGTTGTTCCAGAGTCTGTACTTAAGGCTCAGAAGTACAGTGTCTAGGCATCCGAAAGTGAGTAAAGGATAGAGAAGAGAGAAACATCAACCTTTGGCAAGGGAAACTAGGGAAGATTTCTGCGTTGGCATTGTCTAGCTTCCAACTGTTCCTGGATGTTTATATCATGTTCAATCGCTGCCCATGAACATTCAAGTTCAACCCGTGTAGTGGTTGTTTTAAGGATAGTATCGAAAAGATTTAAAGCAATGTGTGTTTGTTTTGATAATTCGGGTTTGATATTGGGCTGTGTTGGTACAGGGACAGTCATGGAGGAACACTAAAGTAAGGAAACCTCAAAAGGAGAATTAAGTGTTGTCTCAATTTGGTCGTATAAAAGAGAGTTTACGGTTTCAGGAATAAAGGAATGCAAATCAAAGGCTCTTTCCCGTAACTGGGTTATATCTTAATAAAATGTACGAGGTGGGAGAAAAACATTTGGCTGTCTATCGAGTAAGACTCCTATCAAGGGAGAATCTCACGTATAAACAGAAGAAGGAAAAAATGCAAAGAAGTAACCCGATGAAGCATAATATGTATAGAATTCTGAAAGTGTTGACTGGTCTTATACCTGCTGATAGTTGGTACAGAGGAAAAACAGTAAACAATATAGAAAACCAAAATTCATTCGTCATAGTAGAGGTTGTACTAAATTATAACGAAACATTCATTAGTTAGGAATATGAAATGAAACGAAATATGAGATACAAGAAAACAAACTCATAACACAGTCATGACGGAATTGAGAATCTTCAGATTTGCTTTGTATTAACTCTCAAAATGTAAAACCTTTGTTACAATCGACACAAAAAGGTCCAACCCTTTTTTTTTTGTTTTAATGGTATATTTATACAGTTTTACAATAAGATAGAATCTCAATCGTTACAAAATTTTCAGTTATGATAGGGAGGAGAGAATTCACTCCATTTCTTCTTCTCTGTCTTTACTTGGTTCTAGAAGCTTGTCCTCATGCGTGCTTGGTACAGGTGACACATCTTTCAACCAGCTGAGATATCAGCCTTGACGGTTCTGCTTGACAATTGGCTTCAAAAGAGTAACAATCTCGGGCTAATTGCGGCAGCCTGTCCTCCATCTGTCTGTATATGATGTCGATAACACATAATTGCGCACTTGGTTTAATCATACATTTATCTATTTGGACTATGTATGCCATAGTCACTTGTGAGATCTCGGCTGAATCTCTTTCCTCTTTTTCATTTAAATCAAATGATATTTTCTCCATATTCAATTGAATCAATGCCTAGCATTACCTCCACTATCAATGCCTAGCAGATTTCCATCTATAGAACTAAATGCCTCTTCTAAGGAATTTGTTACCCTTTTGGCTTGCAGCTTGCCTTTCGAGATGCTGTGCTCCCATTCTTTCAATAGAATGTTTCCTTTGGTCTACTCCGAAATGGTGAACCTGGGAGTACTTCCCGAATCCCTATTGTTTGTGGCTATCACAGCCTCTTGGAAGGCGCCCGTGCTGCTCCAGCTTCCCTTTCTCTAGTAGTTAAATTCTCCAAAAATTGATTAACCAACAAGTAGTTATCCCAAATCACCTCTACCTTGGCGAGTAAATTTCATTGGGCCGCAGAGACTCTGCTCCGAATCTCCATCGCCTGGGATTGGAACATCCCGATATTTATCACTTTTCTTTTGGCGATCTCCACCCTATCCTGTAGCTATTCAATCAAATCCTTTTGCTAGCTCGCTTGCATCTGATTATCCCAGACCACTAGCTGTGATTGCTTGAGCTTAGTTTTGAGCAACTCTATCTCATTTTTATCGGCCATCCTGGCCTGCTCTATTGCTACACTCACCTGGTCCTTGGCATCCTCCTCTGCAGTGGCTAATCTGGCCTCTAGGGTTTTGAAAAGGCAATTTTTCCGTTTTAGCTGGTTTTTTAAAAGCCCGACTGAAAATTGATTCATCGTGGCATATGCTCCTAATGTCCCTGCTATTTCAGTCGTGAATTGTTCATTCCTCTTGTCTTGCGCATCAGTTATAACTTTGTATTTCTTGGCTATTGATTCCCCATCCTGATAGAATTCCCTCTTTACCACTTCCTTTCTCTTCTTATCGAAGAAGACCTCATTTGGAGGGAGCTCTTCCACCCTTATAGGCCTCAACTCTTCATTGAAGATCCACCCTGTGTCAATATTTCCCTGAGTTGACTGCAAGGGAGTAACTGATGTGATAGATTCTCCGATTTGCTTCACTAATTTTCCCAGAGTAGTAATCGAACTATGCTTCTTTGGCAGGTTGGGAGTCTTTATCTCTGCTTCCAGACTCTTAGTTTGCTCTCCTTCGTCCTGGTGTTTTTCTTGACCGGGAGTAGCATCCTTGGAGCCTTCGGCATCTTTTTGTTTCACCTCCACTGTACTCAGATTCTCACCCCGCAACACTGCGGGAAGACAATTGTGTCAATGTTCTTGGAACTTCAGAACATCGACTCTCTCCTCATGTGCCAAGGTTTGTATCCAAGATAGAATCTCGGCATAGGATCTTGCACCTCAGAAAATGTCATCCGAGGGAGAATTCTCGTGCTCAAATCTCTTGAGTCCGCAACTAGGGATCCTATTTTCTTGTGATATGGGAAGAACAGTAGACCACGTGCCAATATTGGGTAAATGGAGTCAATAGCTTCAATCAGGCGAAAAGGTTCCTAAGAACAGGGTAATGAAGGGGAAAAGAGGCTTTGTTTTTTACCTTGAAAAGATTTTCAAACTCAAATACTCTTTTTAAACTTAGTTGTAGTCCCTTTCATGACTTTTCCTTTCTTGTTACTAGATTCAGGTCTACCTTAAGACAATCAAAATAGTTCTAGGAGACCCAACAGATCCTGTGGCCATCAGCTTGCATCAAAAGAAGAAGATTATATGTTTTTAATTAGGGAGTCCCTTCTGAACTTGGGATGTAGATCAAGTTTTTAAAAAGAATTGGTTACCGGAGTAGAGTGATATTCATGTATAATAGCCTTACAAATATCTCAGATATTGCTTCACTGCCAGCGAGCCTGTTCGGTACCCTGGTGAAGTTATCTGGCCCCTTTTACTGAATTTCCTTTCACCACTTCGGAATATATTTATGCATTTAAATGCTAAGATGAGGGCAATCATTTATGAATTTCCTTTCATCGTCTCTTGGACTAGGTGGGGGCAATCATTTCTGAATTTCCTTTCACCACCTGTCTTATAATTTTCTTTTTAGAGCATGAATATGGGAGCAATCAGTTTGTATCAGGGCTGATATCTGTGTAATATTTTGCATTATAGGTCTGTCAACTTACTTTGATTACTCAGTACCAACCTTCCCCTAACCTTCACAACACCTTCGTTCTCAGGGAAAAAAAGGGAAAATAACTTTCTTAGGGCATTCTTATTTGAGCAAGCCTCAATCCTCCGATGTTGTTGAAAAACCTAGGAAAGTTAGGATCACTTTAGGCATCTCTTCATTTAGAAGGGGATCGAGGAGTTGTGAAGACTCGCCTTCTTTCCACAATCTGCTTTGAAGCTCACAAGGTTGAAACGAAAACTCTTATCCCTTCTTATGAAAAATGGACAGATGTTGAATTTTCAAAAGGTAAACCTGGAGATAGAAAAGGGTGACAGGCGGTGACTTACGGACTGAAAATACACAAGTCAAAAATTCACAACTGACTCTTGTAGATCTTTTTTGGGGATACTTTACTTTGACTGACTGCTTTTAATTTGGGCGAATCATTTAATTTGTTTTAACTTTTGATTAAATAAAGAAAAAATTATGTTATTTATCAGTTGAGCCGATATTTTTGTCTGAATGAGGTTCCCTCGGATTTCTTTAAATAGTCTTTCAGAACATGTCCTTTAGGAAATCTCATCTATACCTTTTCGTTTCAATTTCTTTGCACAATATCAAATTTCTTGGGTATCACCTGTTTAAGTCGATTTATTTCTAACACCCTCTTTTGGTTTACTTCTCCTACTTGTTTTGTGTGCAGCTGGAACCCTATAAGAGGCAAATACGAAGGTTATCAGGGCTATCCAAAAGGTGTCGAAAGTTCATGAAAGAAAAAGAAAATCAAAAAGCAATGCATAAATGAAATATATATATATGTGTACAAAGTATATATATAAGTATACAATTTTTTTTTTCCGGTGACTGTTATGGCATATAATTCTTCAGATAACACCCATTAACAGGGGTGTTGAGGATTTCACCGTCTATATTTTCCAGTAGGAAGGAATTTTTTCCCTCCAGAGTCGAGACCCTGAACGGCCCATACCAGAGGTGGTCAAATTTACCATGTTTTGTTGCTTCTTCCCTTCTTGCATCCCACCTTAATACTAAATCACCTGTGAGGAAATATTTGTCCTTTGTTCTATGGTCGAATAATGCCTTCATGTCATCTTGGTACTTCTGCAACTTTTCGTTTACTTCCACCCTATGCTGTTGAACTTCAATCAGCTAATTTATCCTCCTGGTGACATGATTGGGTTCTTCATTTTGATCTTGCCATAACTTCATTATTGGGAGCACTAGGTTTATAGGTAGCACAACATCAGTCCCATATACCATCTGAAAAGGTGAAATGTCGATTGACCTTTTTGTGCTTATGTGATTCGCCCACAATGCGTATTTTAAGTGCACGTGCCAAGACCTTTTGTTTTCATCCAATACTTTCTTGATTATATTTACCAGGATCTTGTTAGATGACTCGACCAATCCGTTTCCCTAGGGGTAATATGCTGTGGAATGGACAAGAACGATGTTATATTTCTGACAGAAGTTGATCATAGCCATGGATTTAAAGGCTTGGGCATTGTCAGTAACTATCTTTCGGGGGCAACCAAATCTAGACAAAATATTGTCTTCTAAGAAATCGATTACCACCGAGTTTGTTTCCCTTTTGGTTGGAATGGCTTCCACCCATTTAGTAAAGTAATATGTTGCAGTTAATATCCACTTGTGTTGAGAACTGGAATGGGGATTAATCTCGCCTATAAAGTCTAGACCCCATTGCTGAAATGGGGCTTCATCTTTGACTGGGACTAAAGGCAGTGCCGGGAGCTTCTGTTTACCTACAAATAGTTGACAAGGGTTGCAGGCTCGGACTTTGGCATTGACGTCCGAAAAAAGTTTTGGCCAGTAGTACCCAGCCCTCAAAATCTTGTAAGCTGTAGCTCTCCAAGTGTGATTCCCCCCATAGATTCCCTCATGAAATTCGTCTATAACCCGTTGAGTTTTCGATTCGACTAAACAGACAAACAGGAAATCGAGTGGATCTTTCCAATATAGCTGACTTTCGGCGATACAATATTTAACTGCGTGGAGTTTTAAAGTTTTGGCTTTTGATGGTGATAGCTCATTTGGGCATTTTAGAGTTAGCAGGTATGATACTATGTCTATGTACCAGCCTAATGATATGAACTTCTCTTCGATCTTGTTTGGACTTGTTTGCTCATTCAGCTCGTTCAGGTTCATGTCTTCATCGCCTTACTACAGGAAATTGATACCTAGGGCTCTGAAATTTGACTCAGCTAAGAGTTTGGCCAGGCCTTTCCCTTTTATCAATTTGGTCGGTTTGACTTCCAGATCAAATTCTTGGATTTTGGCAAGCCATTGCCCTCTTTTTCCATCGTTGTCTGGTTGTACCAAAATTTATTTCACATAACTGGTAGGTACGTACGCAATTATCTTTGAGTGTAGTATATATGTTCTGAATGCCTTTAATGCTTTTACCATGGTGTACGCTTGTTTTTCTATTATATCATACTTTAGTTCTGCGTCTCTAAGGCTCTTGCTGAAAAAGGCGATTGGTTGTTCAAAACCTTCTTTGTTCTTTTGTAGGAGCACCGTGTTGGAGATATGGCTAAAACAAAAGATGACGTAGATGGTCAAGGTTGTCATTGATGGCAATCGATTGTTTATGGAGCACGCACAAGTGCTGGAACACAAGAAGACTAACACGCACAAGGAATGCTGGAACACGACTGCTGGAACACGAATGCTGGAACATGACTGCTGGAACACGAATGCTGGAACACGACTGGTGGAACACGAATGCTGGAACACGAATGCTGGAACACGAATGATGGAACACGAATGCTGGAACACNCCCAGGTATTGCTATTGAGTGCACAAAGTCAAGGGGATATTGAGGAGAACAGTTCAACCCTTTGCCCTTGATGTCAAAGGGGGAGAAATGAAAGACATATTTCCATACATATTGCCATCAATGCCAAAGGGGGAGATTGTTGGAGATATATCTAAAACAGAAGATGACGTAGATGGTCAAGGTTTTCATTGATGGCAATCGATTGTTTATGGAGCACGCACAAGTGCTGGAACACAAGAAGACTAAAACGCACAAGGAATGCTGGAACACGACAGCTGGAACATGACTACTGGAACATGAATGCTGGAACACGAATGCTGGAACACGAATGCTGGAACACGACTGTTGGAACACGACTGCTGGAACACGAATGCTGGAACACGAATGCTGGAACGCGAATGCTGGAACATGACT